>CAJPEX010000269.1:0-128564 GCA_905338405.1 Notodromas monacha
CCCAATTACTACGCCATCCAGACGCCGAGGGGGTCGCCGCTCAAGCCAGTCCTGGACAAGACGTTAGTTATTGTGGCTGCTGCTGCGAATTAAATGCTCCCCATCACACAATTTTTTCCCTTCTTCTTTTTCTTGTGGAATATAAATAGATAAAAAAATAAATTTTAATTATAAATAGTAAAACAGCTTGAAATCAATTCTCCAGCTGTATATACAGGTTGTAACTTGCGATTTGGCCCTATATAATAATAATCCATTGCCAGACTAGGTCAGTCAAATTGCAAATTGGTTGAATTAAAAGTGATGGCCAATAAAGCAGGTCAAATTGTGGGGCAAGGGTTTAATTGCCAGTCAACCTCCCTGAAAATTAGACTGTAAAATTGCACAATGGTCAAATTACCAGAGGTCAAATTGCAAGGTACCACCTGTATATTATATAGTGATAATATAAATTTGAAGATTTGTAAAAATAAAAATCAGGGAATATAATGCCAGCATTTCTGGGAACGATTCTCTTTTTTTCGAATAAGCTTGTGTATGAATTTTTACTAGAATTGAGTAACAAACATTGTTGCAATTCCTCATCACTTTAGACCAGGATTGCATATCTCAATCAGACTTCACAGTTTCTGTTGATTTTTGTTGTTTGATACCTATATATACTTTGGAACATTTTTAACAGCTCAAGCAACATTTATTTTACTGATAAAATGTGAAATCAACTGATATAATACAAGAAGACACTCTGAAAAATAAAATTAAAGGGATTTTGGGAAATATTGTATTTGTTGAAGAGTTTTTTTGTTGATACTTCCATTATTGTAGAGAACACTTATAACATGGGAATAGACATTCTTGTGGTACCAAAGAAAAATATCCTACACAGAGAAAGTTTTTGTATAAATAGATTACACCTGCATTGAAAGGCTTCAAATAAACTAAATTTTTATCCGCTTTAGCTTTTTGACAGATTTTTCTTTGGAAAATTTTGCCTTTTTCTGGTTCATGCTGCAAAAACAATTGCTTTGAGTCTGTTGCATTTGCTTGAAAAAAAGAAGGGTTTCTGCTTGGTGGCTTGCATAAATAGAATTCAGGAATTATTTTCAGCAATTTTTTTCATGCATGATTTGAAGTTTTCAACAAATAGGCATATAGCAAAATAATATGACAGAAGAAAAACTGAAATGAAGATAATCTGAAAGGAATAAAACAGGTTAAATTCTTTTGGCATATCTGATTCAAGCTTGTATCTGGTGTTTGGTTTTAAAGATGAAGATAGAAAAACAGTTGGTTCCAGTAATTTTAAAAGATGAATCCCATGAAATGAATACTTTGCTCCTTTTAAACATTTCTGCTCTTTTTTTTTCTTGACTCTATCAAATGTATATGCAGGATCCAGCAGTTGTTGGCAGGAGGCCTGCTTGCTCTGTGGGAAAGACAATTCCTTGAAGCAGAAGAACAAAAAGCTGACATCAGTAGTCTGGAGGAAGAGTCTGAAAATGCTGTTCGCAGTCTGAAAACTGATGACTTGCAAGGAGGCTTCTACATTCTAGTTGTTGGCCTGGGCTTTGCCTCTGCAGTCTTCATTGCTGAACAGTTTGGGAGACTTTTGGGACATTGCAAGAAACATCCAAATAAAACCATTAATTATACTGCTAATGATAATCTTCCTGGGAAATGGCAAAAGATATTCAGAAAGAGACATAATTCACAGGAATCCGTTTCTCCTTCATCAATTTGAAGGATTATCCTTGTTTTCAGCAGTTCCTTCATTATTTCTGAATGAATGCTTTTATATGGCCAGGAAAACACAGGACTCAGCACAACACATTTTTCCCACAGGAAGGATGAAAGTGTAATGAATCACCCATTGCATTTGCCCCTGGACTTTCCTGAGTAATTGATTCATGAGTGAGAACCATAGATTTCAGCACATTTTGTTCTTCCATGCTTGAATTAATCTTGATCATGATGAAAGGGCATTTCAGAGAATTTATACATTCTGATCATCAATTTAAAATGTTTTTCAGTTTCATGATACACTGTATTGAGGAGTTTCTGAAAATGTTTCAAACTTATGCTCCATTATCTAATTGTAAACTTTTCTTATTTAACATTTGCTCTGAATTGAAAAGTCAGAAGCACATTTAACATGAGAATAAGTGCTGCACAAGGAGTTTAAAACAGTAAAATATACCTTAATTTACCAAATTTTTGAAAGCTCCCTTGTGTCAAATGTATTCAGGGTGAGAAATGTAATGTGCAATCTTTCCCATGATCAAGTTTAGCGCAGTATGCAAAAATCTGTGCATAATTTAACAGAGTCCATGGCTTTGGTCAACAAACCCAAGTCACAGTCATTGCCTACCATTACATCTGAAGTGCAGCAAAATTAAGCTGAAAGGATCATTTAAAAAAATTGACAACCACTTGTTTAATGCTGGAAAATACAATCAAAAATAAAAATGACAAATAATTTCATAAATTTTCTTGTTATGGCATTTTCTTTAAATGTGTCAAATACATGTGTAAATGCAACTTTTCAAGTAATTCAGGAAATCGCAGAACAAACCTTTTCTTCTACATCAGAAGTCATTATAAACTCCTTAATCCCAGTATTTAATCCAAGTATTATTATTGCAACCCCAGATTTATTCATGGAAGTCTCCCAAAAAATTCTAAGGGGTCTTCTTGTATTAATAAAGGGTTCGTAATTTAAATGGACGTTCCTGTAACTAAGTTAACACTTCGTCAACTTTCAACCAGTCTCCCGACCACTTTGATCCTAGGACCAAACCACACTTCAAATAGCTGAGGATCCCTGGTCCACTTTCCTTGACATAGTGGACCATGTCAACAGAAATCAGGTACATAGGTGTATATACCTGAAATTTTCTAAATTATGTACAAAAAAACCATAGAGACAAACTTTCATAGTGGACAAAGCATGATATGCATCAATGTTCAATAAAATAAAGCAAAAACTTAATTGACTATTGGCATTGGAATGCTCATTTTAACACATGTGGTCTGAAACTCTACTGTGATATATTATCATGAATTTCAAAAGAATTTTATCCTCCAATAAGAAATAAGTTAACTTTTAAATCAATCCATGCATCTTTTTCCTCATATTTTCCACATAATATGACATACATTGTCCATGAAACAGGTCAATCAATGGGAGAACCAATGGTTGCTCATTCAATCTCACCCCAGCAGCATCAGTATGAATGAAGTGCTTCTGTCCAGAGTATTGACAGACATCAGATGGAACCTGGCTTTGGTCCACTCCCACAACAACACAGTCTTACATTTCACCAGCCTGCAACACAACTTCAACTTTGGCCAAAGACTCTCTACACCAAGTCTGATCCCAGTGCTTAGCTCTTATGACCCTATGGAAATCAAGAAAGTGTTGGGACCTATGTTTGGAGAACCAGTTGATGCTGATTTGAATGGAGCTGACCTAATTGTAGCTGCAAACCAGGATTTCCCATGGTTCATGTTTGATGAAAGCAGCAGTCAAAGGAATCCTGGAGGGTTATTTGATCCTATTGCTGGGATTGATGTGGAAATTGTAAATGCAATCTCTCAAGCCCTGAATTTCAGGTGAGCATTCAGGGAACTACATCCATAGAGTTAAGTTTTGGCTAACAACCTCTTGACCCAGTCCTGAAAAAGTGATTATTTACTATATCTGAATTGTACTTTTTCTTGTAAAAGTACACAGTCAAGCCCCTGATGCACAATGGGCCTCCTGCACAACATATTTTCACAAAACAGTCTGTCTCTGGAGGCAGTTTTCCCTCATGTGCAACAGACTAAAACCAAACAACAGAATTCTGTTGGTTTAACATTTATTGATGGTAGAAAGTCAAAATT
This sequence comes from Notodromas monacha, assembly GCA_905338405.1. Classification (NCBI taxonomy): domain Eukaryota; kingdom Metazoa; phylum Arthropoda; class Ostracoda; order Podocopida; family Cyprididae; genus Notodromas; species Notodromas monacha. The sequence continues at coordinate 3,886 of CAJPEX010000269.1, forward strand.
TTGATTTTTTAATAATTAAATTTGCATAACAGACTTTTTACACCACAGAATTGTGAGGTACTGCCTGTACACTAAATAAAACGCTACACAAAAGAAAATACAACACATAACAGTGCCTGAATAATGTCTAGTCCAAACTAACTATAACAGAAAAATGAAATGTTCTGCCACTGTCACCAGCAGTGAAAGGTAATCTGTAGAGAAAGTGGATCACTCTTTAACATGAATGAATGAATGAACAGAAAACTTTATTTGCCGCTTTTCAACGTTCACAAGGTACAACCAAAACTCCTGCATCCATACCCCCTCCCCAACCAACCCAACTCCCCCAATATACATTCAACCACTTCAAAGCATGAAACAAAGCATAAACCAATGACAAAAACAAAAGAGAATACACTCTACAAAACATGGGATGCTCTCAAAAGAGGGAGAGGCAAAAACAAGGAAATGTTTCATTCAATATACCTTCTTCTTTTCCTTCTGAAAAAAATTGATAATTAAGCTGAGAGAAACCTCAAAACATACCAAGAATATTTCTAGGACAACTAATGAATTACCGCCATTTTTTCTCAAGAATTAAAAAAATCAAAGTAAAAGGAAATTGCTGAGCAGTTCATGAGCACAAATTAAAGCACAAGGTTATCAGCTCATTTACTTTCTCAATGAGAAATTATGAAGCTGTAACACTTTTATCCTAGTCCTGCTCTGAGATTATTAGAACCTTTCTTTCAAGTTGCAAGGATCTTATCATATGATATTGTTTTGTTTGATATGCTTTTCATGTTTTTTGCAGCTACAAGGTGTGGTCAGGGGACTGTGATTGGGGCAGTGAACTTCCCAATGGGTCCTTCTCAGGGCTCACTGGGGCAGTAGCAGCTGGCACAGCAGACATTGCCAGTTGTGAGCTCACAGTGTCAGAGGCCAGGAGAAGAGTGGTGGACTTTTCTCACTTTTACTACTTGGAAGATGTAACATTCATCACCAGGGGTCCCACCCAGCTCAGCAGAGCCCTGGCAGTTGTGAGACCATTTTCACCCTCAGTGTGGCTCTGCTTGCTGGGCTCCCTCTTGGCAGCCATGTTGATGATAACACTCACTTTATTTGCTGAGAGGAGTCAAGGGACACAGCAGCAGTCCAAGGGGATCCACAGCAATAGTGCTGCAAGTGATGCCTTTGTGGAGACCACCAGGTTATTCTTCAACAATGACCTGTGGACACTGGATGGTGGAATTAGTCTCAACATGTTTTTGCTTTTCCTCATGTTTGCCTTGATTCCAATCAGTGGTGAGCCATGCTCTTTGTTTTCTTATTTTCAGGGAAAAACACTTGAAATGGTTTCAAAATTTTCTATATGCAGCTGTATTCAGTGGTACACTGACTGCATACATGGCATATCCTGGCAAGACACCAGTTCTCAACAGCATTGTGGAACTGGCTGCAGCTGAGGAATTTTTTGTCATAACTTCACAGAATACCATTTATGTGGACTTGATGAAGGTATTTGATATAATTGAATATTTATGGACACCCTGGAAATTTTAAACATTTAATGTTTACATTTTCTTATAGTGTATAATCAAGATGATAGCCATTACTCTCCCAAATTTTGATTTGCATGCCAACTTATCCATTTACTATATATACCGTATTTACTCAAGTACCACGCGCACCTTTTTTTATCAAATTTCAGAAGAATTAAAAAAAGGGGTGCGCGTCATAAGCGGGTACAAATTTTTCAAGAAGTTTTAGGAAGTTAGGTGTGAATTCTATACTTGATTATAATGGAGAAATTAGGAACAAATGTACCAATAAAATTTTTTTCTACTGAAACATTTGAAAATTTATCAGATTTTTGTTCAATTCATGTCTATAAAGTCAAATTTTTTGCTTCTATTTTCTAAATTTTGTGGTTTTAGATTCACTAAAACTTGGGGTGCGCATCTTACTTGGGGATAAGGTTTTAGCAAAATTTCCAGCTGAAAAAGCCCTGTGCGTGCCTTACTTATTGAGGGTGCGTGGTACTCAAGTAAGTACAGTATTTGCATTTCAATGACCAAACAATGCATTTAAAAGAGCTTATAGAAGAAGAAGCCAACATTTACACTATTTATGTTGCATAATGCTTTTAAAAGCGCCCATTATTTAACAAAATATTTGCCTGATGACAGGAAGCAAGCTCCAGTTCAGCATTGGGCATCCTCTGGAAGAGACAGCAGCACCAAAGTGTCTTTGAAATGGATATTGAGAGAGGGGTTGGATTTGCATCATTGCCATTGAGGGCCTTCATCAGCAGCAGAATAGGACTCTTGTTTTATGCTGCAAGTTTCTCTAACAAGCCTGGAAGCTCCAGTGTCAAGTTCCATGTTGCCAGAGAAGGATTTTTCCCCAACTTTTATGCCATCCAGACACAGAAGGGATCACCATTGAAGCCTATCATAGATATCAAGTATGACTGCTTGAGAGATATATTTTGAAATAGGCTTGATTTATTAGAAATACAAATTTAACCTGATGAAGTATGAAGCATGTTCATGGCCTAAAATCAAATAGTTTTGGGTAAAACTTGCAATAAATACAAAAAGAAATGCTCATTTTTTTAAATATTTAAATTCCTCTTTAGGGTTCTTCAACTGTTGTCAAGTGGACTTGTTGCACATTGGGAAAAAGAACTCCTGGATGCAGAAGAGCAAAAGACCAATGTTGGACAAGATGGTGAAGGCCAGAGTCAGCATCAGCAGCCAGTGAGGAGTCTCCAGCCTGATGACCTGCAAGGAGGATTCTACATTCTAGTCCTGGGACTGACTTTCTCCATTTTCATCTTTGCACTGGAATGTCTGACTTATAAATTGAGATCAGAATGAAGGTCTGAAATCTGAGCATGTATGAGGCACATCTCAGCAGTAGGTGTGACAGTTGAAGTACAGGAAAATCTGAGCTGCTATAGAATGGTGGATAGTGAGAAAGTGTCAGAACTTTGGAAAATTTGTTCATGCTCCAACACAAAGCTTCATTAGTTTACCACATCTAATTTTTTTAAAGGGAGAATCCACATATGGTATATTCAATTGACCATTTCACAATTATTGCATTCATTGTAGGGTTAGCTGAACCTGGGTTTCCATTCATTTGAAATAATTTCACAAGGTGGTGATTGAGAAATAAAGAGGCAATTGAAAAGATTGTGTGTACTTAGAATGAAGTGCTTCAATCCTTCAAGATTCTGCCCAGAATCCTCCAAATAACCACTTCTGGGATCCATTAGAGTACAGAGTACACAAAAATGTACACCATAGCAGACCATTGCTTGAATTGGGTGATACTTTTAGATTGCAACAATTTGAAATGAAATGTTTTCAATGAATAGTATCATATGAAATACTTGGACTGCTAGTAAACTCATCATGCATAATAATAGCTGTGTTCAGGCATAAACCTCTGCATTATCTCTCATTGTTGAAGGACCCTTTTAGAATTCTGTCTTTGTTCCATTTCCATCTCTGTGAAAATTCAAAAATGTTCAAACTACTGAAAGATAATTTTTTATTCTTTTGTAATTGTTCATGCAGGGATTATCAAGTTTAATTACTGTATTAACAAATCCATGATACAAAATATTATTCAAGTCAGTGCATTATTATTCCCCAACCTGTTGTCCATGGGCTGGCACCAGTCTGCAAATTGTTATTTGCTACTCTGCAGGAAATTTTCTCAAGCATGTAATTAATTGATCAAGACTATCAATGAAGGACATTACAGCTGTATCTTTATCTGGAATTTTTTCAAGACAACTGCAGCTAAAATTGCTGCATGACAAATAAAAAAGGGATTTTCTCCTATATAACACTTCAGACAAACTTTCACCTGACTATATATATCCCGTATTTTAATTTTTCATTGTGAGAAACTTTTCTCCAAGCTCACCTTTATAATTTTTTGTAGACATTTTCACTATAGCTGCTTCATTGCTTCTTAGCTTGATTTTTTGGCAAAGAAGCAGAAAAATTTGCAATACCTTAGTCCATAAAGAGGTATTTCTTGCAACCCTTTTTTTATTGTGCAAAAATTTCACAAAACTTTGATGGTCCCTGGAACTTTTTTTGTTGAAAATTTGCCAGTTCAAAAAAATCTTGGAAATTTGCAGGTGTGCAGGCCCAAAAAGGTTGGGGAACACTGATTTAAGTAACCTGATATAGCCGTTATGCCACCAAACAAGTGAGATATAATCAGAAATCATGTTCTATTTATAGTCACACATTCCATAAGTTTCACTAAAATGAAAGATATATGTAGGACTTGTGTTTCTACAGAAGAAATATAACAACTTTAAACTAGGGTGTTATTCACCCCGGCCGCAGCTCGGCTGATTGCTGTGTTTTATTCATCCAAAAATACTTTTTAATACATTTATTCTTCACATGGGGAACACTGATTTAAGTAACCTGATATAGCCGTTATGCCACCAAACAAGTGAGATATAATCAGAAATCATGTTCTATTTATAGTCACACATTCCATAAGTTTCACTAAAATGAAAGATATATGTAAAAGTGCTTGTAGATAAAAACATTTTCATCTTAATTATGAATGGAAGGAACCAGTATTAAATTTTTTAGGCTCTTCCAATACTGGTGATTATCAAAGTACTTTTTTCACATTTGATCAAGGTTTCTGGGAATGTGCAGCAGTCTCAAAAAAACTGGCTCCACAGTCTAAGAAAACCTGGCCAATTCCAATGAATGATTCACAATTGAATGATACAATTTTAAGTTATCTCTCCAGGTCAAAGAGTGCACCCATTAGATAGATGGGTAACATCATAGATGAAAATCATCATAAAAATTTATTACCCACCAAAAGGGATTTCTTGTCTAATTATGAATGCAATTTTTTTACTCTTCATGTTCCCTGTAGAGAAATTTTAGTGAAGGAACTGCTTTTCAAAATTTAATTTTGGGTTCTCATGACAGTATGATGATGTTTACTGTCTTCCCCATTACAGCAATCACAAAAATCCTCATCAGAAAATAATTTACTGAATGTGATCAATGTGTATTTTTTTATTCCAGGTGTCATGTCACATCAAAGTTTCAGCTAGATGTCACTAATTCCTGCTCCAGAGAGGTTTTCATCATATAACCCTTAATGGGCAGGAAAAATTCCCTCAGACTCTTGTTACATATTGGTTTTCAAAAGCCATGTTTCCAATTTTCAACCAGAAATATTTGCTGCTCATCATATATACTTTCATTGATTCAAGTTATGCTGAATTTTCACAAGACCTTGTCATGAAAACCTTCCTCTCCAATTCAATGAAAAGCTCTCTGTATTCTCAAGTGTCACAAATGGTGGTCCAGCTCTTTGACCCTAATGTTATCATTGTTGGAAGGGCTGTGGATCAAGCTGGGTTAATTACTCATCAGCAGTGGAAACAGTGCAGAGATTTGAATTGCCATTTTCCAGTACCATCTTACATGATTTTGTCTTGTCTTGACATGGACACCATCATCAATGTGGTGTCTTCAAGAAGAAGGAAAGGAGAAAGCAGATTTTTCCTATGGTGTGATGATGATCCCATTGATGATGATTATAATGGGCAAGTTTTGAATTATTTTCATTTGGAATAAAATTGGGATGATTTGAAGCTTCTGCAAAACATTCTAGGTTTTTTTAAACAGGAAAGTCATCAGAATGCTTGGAAACCAAGTTTGAATATCTTTTTATCTGCATTTGATGGAGGGTTTCTCCTATGAGAGAAGCATCTTCATTACTTTTTGAAATAAAATCCTTCTCATTCCCAAAAAAGTACAGTACTTTTGAGAATCATTATCAAATTCAAAATCAATCTGGCCCCAAAAGTGTCAAGATAAAGACAGCTCTCCATTGACATATTTCAAAGAGCAAATAAAAATGCCCTGCAAACTTTTTCAATTTTTTTAAATATCTAACATAGCTAAAGCTGTTGCAAATCACTTTTCTTTTTTCCTCAAATGGTGTTATGAAAATTTTTTACATTAAAAACAGGGAGAATGAAATCACATCCACACAATCACTGGACATTTTGTCAAGGTAGGTCTGTTCTTTGTAGTTGGTCACCCTCTTGTTCACCGACCAAATGTGGAGTGGTGTGTGTGACAGTTTCATGAAGTTCCGTCAGTGGGTCGAACTGTGTTCTACCTGAGACAGGGAGTAAGTACAGCCATTTCTGAACAAGGACCAGGTGTCGCTTCTGCACCTCCAAGTGAGTATACGTAAGTCTCTTGCAAAGGGTGTCCGGTTTGACCTTAAATAAGTCTACCTAGGAAGACTTCCCTGACGACGACTACTCTATTGTACCGTGTTGGTCAACAAAGGAGGTGGACTACATATTTTCAGGAATCTTAAAGGGGCTCGCATTGTGTCAGCAGCACTTGATGACTACCCTTGGAATGGCATAGACTACCATACTTACCCTGAACAGCCAAGAGTCTTGGATGGTATTGATGTCAGACTTTTGAATTCCATTGGCAAAGAGCTCAATTTCACGTGAGTCACTCTTGAGAAAATACATTGGTCATTCAGTACACTATTGAAATATGTTCTTTGGCTTTTTGTGAAGGTATACAACTTATATGCCACCAGATGGTGCTTGGGGGAGTGAGCGTCCAGATGGTACCTTCACAGGTCTTACAGGTATATTCATTGCAAATAAAACAATTTATTGTGTATCAAAGTTTCTTCCAATTTGAAAAGGGTTATTTTTGATACATAAATACCTGAATCAGAATCCTCAAAAAAATGGATGCAGGATCAATAACTACATTATTGTCCAATTATCTGAATAAAGTAAAACTTTTTACAAAAACAAATATGTAGATAATATATTTCAGATATACAATCAAACAACTATAATTACAAATACAGAGTTTTGAAAGGAAGTCTTGCTAAAAATGTTTACATGCAGCACTACCTGAGAAATATAAGGGCACTATGGCTTGGATTGCTTCTGGGGATTGCTCCAGAGAGGAGGATTTATATATAGGCTTGGAGGAATTGAGGGCAACCAAGATTCTTTATACTCTTCCTTAGTTCTGAGTTTTCATGAATGGATCATGGTTAATACATGCAAATATATCATATTTATCATACGCCGCGCCCTTGAGGCGCACACAGGGGTTTTTCAGTTAAAAATTTGGCTGAAATTGTATCCCCAAGTAAGACCCGCACCCCAATTTTAGTGACTCTAAAACCACAAAATTTCAAAAATAAAAACAAAAAATTGACTTTAGACGTGAATTGAAGATGAATCTGATCAATTTTCAAATTTTTCAGTAAAAAAGGTTTTCTCGGTAAATTTGTCACAAATTTCTCAATTATAATCAAGTATAATTAACATGCAACTTTCTAAAACTTCTTGAAAATTTGTACCTGCTTATGACGCGCACCCCTTTTTTTCTTCTGAAATTTGAGAAAAAAGGTGTGAGCGGTACTCAAGAAAATACGGTATATGTGTCAATTATTTCTATATAAACAGCATTCTTTCTAAAGATATTTCCTCTTGGATTTCACATTTGAAAAGAAGTAGTTGAAAGCATCATAAATTGCTGTTTCTGGGAGTGAAAAGAAAAGTGTATATGCTGAACTTGAATATAATTGTCATGTACTAGTGCTGGTGATGTGAACATAAAGGAATAAAAAGAAGGAAACAGCTGCAGGGGGAAAACATTGTCTTCCTACTTGAAGAGGAAGAAGGCAGTTTGTATGCAGGAAAAAACTTTGCAGCAATAGTGCACATTTTTCTAGGTTAACAACATTAAAGCATGCTGCTAATTATGTTTCAATCTGCCTTCAGTTCTGTCTGTGTATCTGAGTGGTCAAACATTTTGAGCAACTTTCCCATTCATCATTACTAAAAAATCAACTGGTCTTCATGATTATAGAGCATTAATTTTTGAAAATATTTGTCATATCTATGAATTATTGTAGCACTGGGTACAATCTTATTCAATCTTTGGATTATTTGGTAGCGCCCTGATGACTGCCAGAATATTTGATCAGGGGAATCTCATTTCCTTAATATAATATATAGTGGACATTCAATTTTCTGCCTTTTATATTTTACCTTCTTTGATCAGTATTTGTTGAATGTTTTCTTATTGTCAATGGAATGCCAATGCATCAGTACACGTTTTTCAAGATGATTAGCAAGTCTATTCATCTAAGGTCCCCAGAATACACAACTATGCAAGGTCAAATGTGGCAACATGGCTCCTTATTCCCCATGATTTCACATGATGCAGGTGCTGTGCAATCTGGAGTGTCAGACCTGGCATGCAATGAAATCACCATTTCCAGCATCAGGAGAAGGGTGATAGATTACACCACCAACTACTTTTTGGAAGATGTCTCATTCATCACCAGAGGGCCAACAGAAGTGAGCAGGGCACTGGCCATCCTCAAGCCCTTCTCTTTCAATGTCTGGATGTGCTTGTTGGCCTCTCTTGTTGTGGTCATGACAACAATGTACCTGCTGAGCAAGCCAGGACAAAAACAGCAATCTGATGAAAGGTAATTTTGAAGTTTCACAGTAACAAAAAAAATAGAATTTCTTTTTATGTTAAGGTAAACTTTGTGTACATGACAACTTTTGATTCTTGTTTTCTGACCAAATTTTAGGGGTACATTCTTTTTTTTTCTTTCTTTATTAGACAGATACCACAGGATAGCAGCAAAATGATGATAGCATCTTTTGGGGATGCTCTGGTGGAGACTTTCAGATTGTACTTCAACAATGACCTCATGGAACTTATTGGGGGAAGAAGTCTCAAGATTTTTATAATCTGCCTAATGTTCTCTTTGATCCCCATAAATGGTATGCATAACTTTAATACCATTGTAGTTTGTAGGTCTTCAATTTCCAATAATCTCTCTCTTCAATCCATCAACAAATTTTCAGCAGTGTTCAGTGGAACCCTGACAGCTCACCTGGCATATCCAGGCAAGACCCCAGTGCTCAACAGTATTGAGGAATTGGCAGCTGCAGATGGATTTGCACTCACAATGAGACAAAGCACCATCTATGTGGACATGTTCAAGGTTTTTGAGTATTATCATTCGAATACTACTAATTCTGCTACTGAAAGTTCATCAATTAAGTCTGCAAGCATTCAAAAAAGTGACTCCAAATGTTCCCCATAACCAAAATGCAGTCCTGTTCAAATACTGTGAGACAAACAGATTGTGTTGATCATTTTACTTCCATCCTGATGTCAAACATTCATACTTTGGCAGAATACAGTCAACCCCCATACCATGGACCTCCCACACAACATACTGTCTCTGGGGGTAATTTTTGCTCCCGTGCAACAGTATCAATCTGCATAACAGACTTCTGTTGGTTTAAAATTAATGGTAAAGGGGTAACTTTAAATTTTTCAATGATTGAATTTGCATAAGAGATTTTTCAAACAACCAACTAGTCTGTTGCACAAATTAAGTCTGTTGTTCATTGTTCAACTGTATAATATGTATATCATAGTGTTTGTTTACATCATTTGCCATTGAACCAATTTCTAGAGAGATATGCTTTAAAGTATAAGTGGCCCTGTTTTACACAGCCCCTAAATAATATTATTTTTTCAGGTATCCAATTACAGTATTTTGGTTTGCACCCCTCTTTTCCTAACTTATATTTAAAGGAATGCCTGTCAAGTGTAAAGTATGAGAGATACTGTATATGGTACTTTTCAATGATAAGAATTTAAGGAATCATGCAGTATTGTAATAAGATGCCATCAATTTGTTTGTACTGTATACATATATGTTACTGTTACTCCCCATAGCAAGTTATATTGATCTATTGACTCACAATCCTGCAGGTTAGTTAGGATAACACTCAATTGCACATTGAATGACCTATGTATATACAGGCAGCACCCAAGGGGTCAGCTCTAAATGCCCTCTGGCAACTCATACCCTGGGTTAAAGGGCAGAAAAGCAGCAGCAGCAGCACATCCAATGATGATGGGACACAGCTTTCATCACAGCAGGGATCTCATCAGCTGTTTGTGAAGAGCATTTCAGAAGGACTGGCATTTGCAGATCAACCCATGCAAGCATTTCTGGACAACAGGATGGGACTCTTGTTTCCAGCTGCTGGTCAGGGTGGCAAACAACGCTTCCACATTGCACAGAGTGGCTTCTTTCCAAATTACTATGGCATCCAGATGCAAAGGGGACTCCCACTGAAGCCAGTCTTTGATGTCAAGTGAATAGATTCATGATTTTATCATCCATTTTGGTATCTTGCTTGTCTTATATACTGATGGTTTCCCAGGCCACAAAACATAGATGCCTTATACTGTACACTGTACTGGGAATTTGCAAAAAGTTCCATACACATCACAACTAACTATTGTATGAGCAAAAGAGATTATTGATAAGATCTTGTATTCTATTTTATTCCCCACATTCAGCAATGGTGAAACAAGCCATTTATTTGGTTTTAGTATGATTTTATCATTTGTTTCATGCATGATTTTAAATATCTCCAACACAAAGAGACCAGCACTTGATTTTTTTCATTTTGGTGATTTCACTGTCCAGAGAATCATGATAACAGAGCAATGAAAAGTTACTTCAACAAATATTCTTCACTACATATATGTATAGAACAATCACTTCAATTGATGCTTTTATGGGACAGTATTTCCAATGAATCACTTTCAAGGCTCTTAGCTTGGTGTTGAATTTTTGATACATTAAAAAAACCAAATGTAGGATTTTCAACAGGAAAAAAAGTTTCCATCAGCATGCATAACTTGAAAGATTACTTCAATAATTTGTGCAAAATGAAATACTGTATTTTTGAATTAAAATTCAGACTGTTCAATCAACATTTTAATGAATCTGGTATGAGATCATCACAGATGAGCAGCATTGATATAACTGTGAATCCTTTCCACAGCCTTTTCAACACACATTATATTTGATGCATGTCTGTTAGAAAGTAGGCATAAAATCTAATTTCATATACAGTACTTGCAATCAAAGAACTTGATGGCCAATACCAAGACACAATGGATGCACCTACTTATTGAAAAATTCTGGGTGATGATTCAAAGGCAAAGACAATTTTAAGATATGTGTATTCTCACATTTGTGAACCCTTTGCCAATATTTTGTATCTAGTATTTCAACATGTAAAACTGTGTTGCACTTAATTTAGGAAAGAATATATAGACTTTTATAAAGTGGCTTTTATGGTTTTCATGCATTTCTTGTGGATTATAATATTCATAGGATCCATCAGTTGCTGGCAGGAGGCTTGATTGAATTATGGCAGAGGCAATTCCTTGAAGCAGAAGAACGCAAAGCTGCAATCACTCATCAGAAGAATAAAGGAGCATCAGACCCTGAAGATGATGCTGCTGGACGAAGTCTGAAAACTGATGACTTGCAAGGAGGCTTTTACATCCTGGCCATTGGGCTTGGTTCAGCAACAGTAGCTTTCATTGCTGAACAATTTGTGAGACTGCTGAGCCATTGCAAATGACATCAAGGCATTCAATGAAATTTATTATCCTGAAGGATGGCAGATGAGATTCAGAACAAAACAATATTATTCAGATGAGGGATTCTTTTCACACTTGGAAAATGAATGATTGTCATTTTCATCAGTAAACAAACATTTTATTGCTGAGTTGATGATGACTCACTGCTGATGGTGATAGAAATACAAAGAACAATACAAAGCAGTGTTATCCTTGCTCTTTGAATATGTGTTCAATTATGAAATAATGAATGAATGTTTTCTAGGCACTTAATTAGTAATGAATACATAAGTTGGAACAACAGTCTTAATGTTTTGTTTATTGCATCAAATCTTTCTTGTGAAACACAGCATACAGTATTTTTCAAAAAATCAATATAAAGATATATAAACAAACGTATTCAGTGATTTCTTGTGATAATTTTAATCAGATTCGTGTAACATTTGTAACTAGTCCTTTGGTAGTTTGAGATTTGCCATTTCAATAATGCTGAATTGCAGTAAACTTGCATAGAAAAAGGACTATACTTTACAAGAAAAATTAAAAGCAAAGTGGAATGATCTTAAATTATTAAAACCAGGTGAAACATTTTTCATAACTGACCAACTGGAAATTTCCAAGCTTGAACGCTGAGATCAGCTGAAAACATATTTTTCTCAAACCCAATTTAAACATTTTAGTCCAGAATTTACACTGATTGTGCATTGATTCGAGGGCGGCAGAGTTCGGATGCAGCCTCTCGTTCAAATCCTGAAACATGACCAACTGACTGCTTCGCAAAGCTCTAGGCAGGTGTCGCACGAATAAAAAGCGTAACCCGAAGCCCATCCGTATTTCGTCTCCTGGCGCGGCTTTTCAGACAGCTTTCATACGCGCCACAGAAACTTGAGAGTAGATGTCGCTTGCTCCCACCGTGCCCGCCCCGCTTCCCGGCTATAATTGATGGAAAAGCCATGCACACCCAGCCTCACATGCTTCTTTCCCCATCAGTCGCTGCCCAGCTTCGGGCTCAGCAACGCGCGGGTTTTTACTTTATTCTTATTTGGAAATGAAGAAAAAAATCGTAAAACTTTCCGAAACTGAATATTGCGAAGGAATTCTACGCGCAGCAGTGATTTAAGCGTTGTGAAGTGAATACAGTATTTTTCCTCGATCCTCCATTCTATTGAATTCCAGGTATATACGGGGAAAACGTGACCGGAGAAAATATTATTTCAGATACGCACTTGTCTTTTTTTTTTTGCAATGAGCAATTTACCTCATCTGATTTGGCCGGAAAACAATTCGAAAAATTTTCCTCCCCTGAATTCAGACCTAGAAAAAGAAAATACACTTGAAAATGGCTGATAGTTTCTATCCTCGCGAGAAATTCTATTGACTTCAAGCCCCCAGGGCGTGAAGAGGAAAAAGAAGAAGAAGAAGGAGATGAAGGAGGAAATGAAGAAGGTGGGGGGGATTGGGCAGACAGTGAGAAAGGGAAATCGAGAACATTCCGACAGATACTTCCACAAAAGGTTTCCACTTCTTTTTTTTTCACCTGAAGAATCATTGATTTATTCATGACCCCCGCGGGAGAATAAATTAAAGTATAGCCCCACAATTTTTAAGGCGGCTTTCACCATCATATCATGAGCTTATATAACATGGTGTTTCGGACCGCGGAAAATGGCGATCAAAGGAACAGTTTCTGCATGGGTGTGCTTTTTATTCGTTTTTATTTAAAAAAGATTTAATTTATTTTCGTTTTTGAAAATTTATTTCAACATATTATTTTTAGAAATTGGATGTTTGTTTTTTTCATTATTTTCAATTTCACTTTATTTTTCAAATTCAATTCAAGTAAATTTTCTTTTCATATTTTAGTTAATTTCAACTCAATAACAGTATTTTCTTTTACAAGTTTGTGGTTTTTATTTTATTACACGATTTTAGTTTCATCTTTTTTCAATTTCAGTTAATTTTTATTCAATTTTAGCTAATTTTTATTCAATTTGTTGTTAATTTTTATTTAATTTTTATTCAATTTTTTGTTAATTTTTATTCAATTTTATTTAAATTAATTCAATTTCAGGTCATTCTTATTCGATTTCAGTTCATTTTAATTCAATTTTACTTCATTTTTCATCCAATTTTAGCTCAATTTTATTCAATTTTGGTTCATTTCTATTCAATTTGAGGCCATTTATTCCAGTTTAGTGGATTTTTTCAATTTTATTTTATTGTTTGCTCAAGTTTTATTTGAATTTGACTTATTTTTTCAAATATAAGCTCAAGAAATAAAAGTTGATTTTAGAATTTTTTGAACATCATTATAAAGCAAAATGGCGTTTTTGTATTCTAGCCTTGAATGAGAAAGATCATTTGAATCTAAGCATCGCAGATAGGAATATAAGAGGAAACACCCTTCATTAAAAAAAAATACTTGAAGGCCAAAAAGGTGTTGGTTTTCTATTCAATACTATTATTTTTTGTCCTCGTCCATCAAATTCATGTTGCAACAACACTTTCATATAAGCTTTTCCTTCTGCCAGCCCATTTCTGTTATCATCTGGATAGAATTATTCATCTTGCAGGTTTTTACATCTTCCAATAAGTTGCAAAATCTAAGAGGTGCAGCAATTTTAAATATTCCTCTCTAATATTTTATACTTATACACAAGCATGAGGAAGCAAATATTCCTGACTGTTACAATGAGGAACTGTACTGTATTTCATCTTTTAAAAAATGCCTTAGGGGTGAACCAGTTTCACTGCTCCCAGGTTTTATGTCTTAGCAGTAAAGTGGAATTTGAAACAGGAACAAAGGAAGAATGGGAGAAGCGCAATTTTATGATAGCATTTTTATGGCTAGAACCTGGCTGTAAATGCAATTTTAAAAAAAATCCCCAGCAGAGTTTGTGGGCTTCTCTGAAAGAGAGTTTGGAATTCAAGGGCTTTAGAATTTTTTTACAAAAAGTGGATCTTATGCATATTGTATCAAATGCTGGTTATATGCCACTACCTGATTGTATTTAATAAAATAATGAGCATTGTAAAACCATTTTAATATTTTGTGTTTGAGAAAAAGGAATTTTTATGTGCTAAATGTTTGAAAAACTTTTTTGTTGGTGTCTTTTTATCTGAATGCTAGTCCTTGAATTTATTTGAGTCTATGAGGATTTACCTGAACGTTAATCAACTTCATGTAAAACATTTGAAATTTAGCAAAATTTTCTATTTTTTAAATAGCAATAATGATGGCAAATACAATCTCATCCCCCCATGATGTTTTTTTTCTCCACTTTCTGTGTTAAAACACTCTTCAGGATTTTAACACATTTTTATTAACTCACTTTCTTGTCCATTTGTTTGTCCGTATCAAATTTTGCAACTCAAATTAAAAAAGCAAAAAATAACCTTAAACGTGGTACACATGGAGATTGTTGGGAAGAAGTGAAATACAAATGAAATAGATGCGCACCTCGTTTTAGGGTATCTTTTGCTTTTTGAAAATGTACGTGGTTTTTTAGATTAATTTTTTAATCTACTAAATTTTTTTCTGGTACTTTCCTGTTATCTTAGTACCTACTTTCCATGCACCTAACTGTGAATTTCATTTTTCCGCAATCTCCACTTATAAATTGAAATTCAATAGAATCAATGAATTTGTAAAAATAAAATAGATGTGGATCTATCAGAAGCCTGCCACAGAATCACACCTGGGTGTTGAAGAGGAAAAGTGGAACATGGGCCAGCATCACAGGAAGATAAGAAGCTCCTAGACTCAGTCCATATACAAGCCCAACAAAAAAATCATCAGTCAGACCTGTCATTGCATGTGTAAAGGAAAACTGGTCAATGGCCTTACAATTTTTTTTTTAATCACAGTTGGTGATTCATTCTTACATCTTTTGCCCCCAAGGGTATTAAAATAAAGTGAATGGAATTAATATTCTTTAGATGTAAACCCTGAGCTAAATTCCTCTGGATGTAAAGCACTGAATGGCCCAAGGAACAGTTGGATTATGGGGGGGGGGGGAGGGGGGAAATTCCAATGGAAAGCAAATGATTATTAATATGCTTCCCTAATCTTTTAAATCTTTGTTGAATCATCCTCATTTTCCCTCTTTCATCAACAGGAGTTCCATGAGCTGAATATTCTCTGATTTTTCCATTGGTTGATTGGTTTTTAATTTTATTCTTATGAAGCATGATATATTAATGTCTTTTTTACTTCAAACAAATGTTAATTTTGAATTTCCATTGAAATTCTGTGATTTTTGCCCTCAAATTTTGGATTCTTGACTTGTGATTTCTCTTCCAAAGATAAACATTTAGTTTTTTTGGAGATTACATTACACTTTCCTTTCTTTTTCAGTCTCAACTTATTGAGTTTTGTGCATATATTGAGAAAATTATGAAAAATTATAGGCAATAGTATTTTTGATGACTGGAAGATAATTGTCAATCCCTTCAGAGAAAATGTGTGGGGTGTTCAACAACTGAAATGAGAGTCTTGTTGGTGCACCCAGGACATGATTCCAATTACTGTACATGAAGTGAGAGAATAAGCAGCAGGCTTCTGACACATGACTGATGAAAAATGGGGAATGGTCTTATATAATCAAGTTTATTTATATACAGGGTGTTGCCTTAAAAGTCTCATTACTTCTAAAGGAAACATTCATTGTAAAGCATTTCAGTACTGTTTTCCAAAAAACATGATCTTTTTATAACATTAGTGATTGATGATGACCTAATTTGGAATGTTTCAATCACCTTGGTACAATGATTCAAGTTTTTTTTATTGTCTGTGTGTCATGATTACATCTAATCTTGAACTTGCCTTGAATCAATGGAAGGTGTTTCCAGTACTTTTCAACAGTTTGCTGCCACTTTATAAATTTTGAATTCTGCTTAGAAATGCAGGGTTTTACTGAGAATCCTGACAAAATCATTTGTCATCTGTAATGCTCCATGCTCCATGGATTAGTAAGAGTATAAATAATGTGTACTGTTACTTGAATATTACTCCACTTTTTGGTCCACCCTGTTGTTCAAGTGAAATGTGAAGAATGGAAAACCTTCACTCTGTTCTTGTGTGAGCCTGATGCATGAAATTGCAGCTTCTTTGTAAATGAGAAGCCCTACTGAAGGTGAAAGGTCAGTCATCATCCCTGCATGTGTTGGTAAACATTGTCACTGCCATTTTTCAGGAATGTACTGGGTGTATAAAGCAAAACAAAAGCTACATTCTCCCTGTATATATATACAGCAATCAAAAATATTCAATTGTGTGCATAACTAAAATGTGAAAATTACATCAAACTCTTCTTGATTCACTCCCAAATAAAGGGCTGTGATGATGAGAGTGTGTGTGTTGCTGCTGCTGCAGAGTGAGTGCATGTGAAAAAGGTGCTGCCCATCAGCAGAAAAAAAAAAGGTGAAGGAAAAGAAAAGTGGGGAAGAGTGAGGATATATAAGACCAAGAATATAAGATGGCAGTGACTAAGAGGCCCATTGGCAACCTTGACACAGCTGCACAAGTACAGCAGCAAGACCAGCAGCAGCAGCAGCAAAAGAGTGAGAAAAGGCGCCTGTTTCGCCAAACTGATGAACACTGGATCTGCTTCAACACCTTGGAGGTCAACAAGAACCTGTTGCCTCTCAAGTTCATGATGTTCTGCTTCTATGGAGGTATACTGGCATTTTTTTTCTCAAGCTCCTCCCCCTTATACTCTTTGATTTTTATGAGCACCCGGTATGCAGCTCTTGAATACCATTCTCCTAGAAGGCGGCTCTTTGTGAACCAGTTTGTAATTATATACACTGGCTAGGGGGAAAGGTGCTCAATTATTTTAATGGTTCTCCTGCTGGGGCAGAAACTGGTTGGTCCAGTGCTACATTTTTACAGGGTAGTCCAAAAAAAATATTGCAATGATTTTCAGAATGGGGAAAAAAACTAAGCAAGAAAGTATTTCAACTCTAATTCAGCCAGTATCTTGAAAAATATATGTCCAGCTCATTGGACAAGTGATTTTAACTTCCATTCAGATCTTCTGGAAAAGGTTGTAATTTTTTTTCTCTTGGAAGTTTGAGAAATCATGAACAGCATAGTTGGCAATGATTTTATTTTTCAAATCATGAGATTATATGTATGAGGCTTGTGAAAATCATATGCTATGATTTAATTCAAACCTCAACTTGAGGCAAAATACAGATTTTCACCATCAATTTATATATTCATGAGCAAATATAAAAACTGAAGTGTGAAGCACAATTCAGAAGCCATTTTTTAAATTTCTCTCAGAATAACAAAATGTTCTGAGTAACAATAAATAAAATGCATACACTTAAAGATTGAAGATGAAATTTTGAATATGAAATTGTGGCTGTTGTCTTTTATTTGCTTAGTTACTAGGCAAATTGAAGGGTTAAATACTTACATTACATGGCCTTCACAGCATAAATTAATGCAAAATTTGCTTACCATTCATGTTCTAATTTTTTTAGAATAATTGAAATGGTACCACATCAGTGTGAGGCATCAATGTACAGCACTTGCATTTTGTGTGGGTTTACACTCAATCTAATCACTGTTTATGTTTTAAATTGTTTTCTTCAAGTGTTATAAATCAGGGGTTTGATGGCCATTTTCAAATTTTCAGCAAATTTCTGATTTCATTATTGTTCCATCAGGGATGCTCAATTCAGACTTTTTCATGAAATGATGATTGTTGAGGAAGAAGATTTACTTTTTTATCTGAATCAGTTATTGATTAAAAAGAGGGGCTTAAATCAAACAACTTGAGGTACAGAAATATTATTTGGTTTTCTAAGTATTTACATGATTTGACACAGTGTTTCAGACATATTCTGTTTTTTGTTTTGTTTTACTCTCATTCCATTTAAAATTCTGCAGTTCCAGGGAAATCAGTTCAGAGTAGTTTTTGCCCCACACCCTGTAGATCAAGCCATAAATGTACCCTCCTGTATTTTTATGGCCCCAAGAGCCTTGTGCTAAAAAAAAGATGCTTTCTGTATGCTGGTCATAAAAAATCCTGCAAGTTTGAAGGATTCAATTAGCCCATGCTTGTTACATTTTATTTTCATTTTCTTCCCCCCTAGTAAGATAAATAGTTTTTGTGGTGCAGCACAACAGGAAACAGGATGATGACAGTAATTGAACAGACATGTGTATATTGTGTCACTGGGATGTCAAGTGACAAATTACATGTTGGTGTGCTTTTCCAACTGCTGAGGGTTAATAATTCTCTCATGTTGTGTTTATAACTTGAGATGGTGCTAATGGAGTCCTCCTTTCATGAGGTTTTACTATCATATGATCAATAGAATTGCTTTTTGTCATGTATTTTTGGTAAATTGACATCAATCAATTTATGATGATGTAATTTATAGAGCCTTTTGCTTTAACTGATTTTCCTCTATGATGAGAAATTGAAATGAATTAATTTATATCAGTTTTAATATTCATATAAATTTTCATTCAGATGTGATTCATATTTTTTACAGCATCAATTTCAACAGTGAGTCATTTTAAAATAGCTGTTGATGCAGAAGAGAAGTTGTATTTTGAGTTTTCAAGATTTTGTCAGGGCCTGAACAATATCCAGGTTTTTGCATAACTACAGATGGTGCCCTGCAATTTGACCCTGATCCATTGCCTGCAGGTAAGGGTCATATTGCAAAAAGTGGTTAAATTGCAAGAAACTGTCAAATGCAATGTTTTCTACATCAAATTTGACATTTTGAGTCTGTTATACTGCTGGTCAAATTGTGGGGAAAGAGGACAAATTGGTAGGTGATGTTCCAGCAAATTTGACTGTTGAATTGCAGGATGGTGAAATTGAGGGATGTTGAATTGCAAGGTACCACTGGTATAACTAAGGCATTCACTATATATATGATAATATGATACACTATGGAATTAGAACAGATGGAATTTCCCCCCTGCTGCATATCTTTGTCTGTGAATGCATATAAATCATTCTCAGGAAACTATGAGGGCAGGACAATTTATTTCCATGATTGATGGTTCAACAGCAATGGCTGCTTTACTGCCATACCTCACTATCCACATGCAGGCCCTGGGACTCACTATTGAGGAGATTGCTGTCATCTATGCAGTGCTGCCATTCACTTCATTCCTTGGGGCTCCAATCACAGGTGAGACTTAGATATTTATATTCACATGTCTCTGAATAGAATACAGTACAGTGAAATCCTGTTACAACAAACTTTTGGGAAACTTAAGAAACATTTTGTTTTGTACCAAGGTTTTCAAAATAATTAATGGGAAAAATCAGACCTCTCTGTATAATCAATTTGATCTTGCTTTTCTGGCATCCTCACAGTTATATTACTTGTACTATTTAAAAAAAACTGAGGATTTTCATTATATATTTGGGTCGATTATGTATTCCATCAATTAAACAAAATGTTTATGTTAAAAGGTTGATTTATGGAACCAATCAAAGCATGTTTAGTATTGATTACAGCTTCCATCCATGCTACAAGAACAATAAGTCAGTTTCACATTTGGGATGATGAATTTCAGACTGTGTTTATGTCTTATTCAGGAAATGTATATAACCAGAGACTCTCTGTATAAAGAATTTCTCAAAAAATTTGCATCATACTGGAATTTGGAGTTGTATTCTTATAACAAGATTGTTTCAACATAAACTCTTGAAAATGTGTTGTAACAACATTTGTTGCAGTGGTATATTCTACTGTACAGTAAATGTACAAAAAGGCAACCTATATTGATAAACACAACGTTTTGTGTCATCAACAGGATTCATTGCAGACAAGTTTGGCAACTACAGAGCAGTGCTGGCTCTGTGCATAGCATCAACAGCTCTTTTCCACACAGCTCTTCTCCTTGTGCCCAGGAGGGACTTTTCAATGGCTGCCTCATCTACATCACCGTTGTCAGCTGGATCTTTTCATTGTTTGCCTGAAGGAACCAAGGGATTATTGACTCTGGATGCCAATAATAACAATTCCTATTGCACATCAGAGTCTCTTGATAAGTGGGAGCTGGTCTTCAGGGTTCCAAACTGCACTTCATCATGTGTGGAGGATAGCAGGCAAGGATAATGTCACATTTAATGGTTTTATTATACAGTGTTACCTTATTGTAGAACAAGCATAATTTGTTCAATAACTATTAAGCTCATTGTACAATGTGTTCTTTCTTCATAAATTACATTAGTACTGTATTTACTCAAGTACAATGCGCCCTTGAGTAAGGCGCGCACAGGAGTTTTTCATTTGAAAATTTTTCAAAAATCTTATCCCCAAGTAAGACGCACACCCCAATTTTTAGTGAATCTAGAACCATAAAATTTCAATAATAAAAACAAAAAATTTGACTTTAGGCGTGAATTGAACAAAAATCTGATCAATTTTCAACTTTTTCAGTGCAAAAATGTTTTCTTGTTATATTTGTTCCAAATTCTCCATTATAATTAGGTATAATGCACACATAACTTCCTAAAACTTCTTGAAAATGTTGTACCCGCTTATGACGTGCTCCCCTTTTTTTCTTGTGGAATTTGGGAAAAAAGGTGCGCATGGTACTCAAGTAAATGCGGTATATGAAGAATAAAAATTCAAAAGTGTTAGAATTTGGAATTTTATGAGGTNTGGAATTTGGGAAAAAAGGTGCGCATGGTACTCAAGTAAATGCGGTATATGAAGAATAAAAATTCAAAAGTGTTAGAATTTGGAATTTTATGAGGTACCACTGCTGTACAATATTCCTGATTTTTTTTTATTAATGTCTTAGAATCTGCTGGCCATCATCACCAGGACAAGAATGCCTGTCAATCAGTAACATCAGTGATGCACAACTGCTGCTCTCATTCCAAATGCCAATATCAAAAGAAGAATCCAGCACCAATGCCACTCTGACAGTGAACAACAAACCATTTGAACTCAAGAGTCAAATGCTGAGGGATGACCAGGGAAATTATGCATCAGACATAGATGGAGCCACTTGTGACTGTGACACACACTGTACAGTTGTGCTGGAAAAGGGTTGTGAGCACCACCAGCACATGATGATGATGGCTGCTGCAACCTTGAATGGCAAAGGTGACAAGATTTCTGTCACCTTTTGGTCCTACTTCCTTCTCAGGGTTTTGGGCACCTTGTTCATGGGTGCTGCCTTTTCCCTTTTGGATGCCACTGCTTTGGCCATTGTTGCCAAACATGGGAAGGTATGTGCTGATGGGCATTTGACTATTTCCACAGTGATTGTATATAATTTCCAGCTGTAAATAGTAAAGGTGGTACCTTGCAATTCAAGGTTGTTTTGAAATTTGACGGTCAAATTTGCTTGGAAGCAATTGACTGGCAATTTGACCTCTGCCCCAAAATTTGACATGCAAATAAGAGACACAAAATGTCATATTCAATGTAGAAAATATCCCATTTGATGATGTCTTGAATTTGACTGCTTCACAATTTGACCCCAGTAGCCAGCAATATTGAATTAGGGTCAACTTGCAGGGTACCGCTGGTTTTTGGTAACCGTCAATGGTTTATTCTCACTATCCAGTATATGCTTTGGGTTTGAATTGAACTTTAGTTTTATACTGTATAAAAATGAGAATACTGCTGTATGTCATTATTTATGATTTGAACATGTGTGATGCAGGAATATGGGAAGCAGAGAGTGTGGGCCATAGTGGCCATGGCAGTGCTGAGTCCCATCACAGGAGTGCTGGTGGATGCAGCCATGTCTGCCAAGCATCAAGATGGTGCTGGTGGTGACAATGATAAGGCATCTGGATTTGCAGCTTCCTTCTACATGTGTGATGCCATGTCTGCACTGAACCTAATTGGGCTCTTCTTGTTGGACTTCCAAGTTGAAGCTGGGGATGAGGATGATAACACAAGTAATTATGTCTGCCATATCATTCTAAACTGCACAGCCTTTCAATGTTTACTGTCCAACTTACCTCTTTCAGTCAAACTTTAAGGGACTAGCTAACAACAAGATTTGAATAATGAAAACAAGCATCTTTGCGTGTTATAATTGGATAAAGAAAGATAAATATTGCAGGAAATTGTAATTGGTGATATTCTTGGCAAATATAGCTCATTTAATAAGTTGGAAGGACATGCTGAAGTTGGAGGCAAAAGGTTTCAATTGCGCAATTAGTCTTTCATTTCCTTTCACAACACATCAAGACATAGTTTTTCCATTTCCTGTGTTAATAAAATAATAATAGACAAAATGCCTCCAGAAAATTTGAGTCAGGGAGGTTTGATGTTAATGAAAAAGTTGTTGAGTTAGGGAGGCTTTCAATACATTGTTTTGTCTAGAAGGAATTTAGACAGGAATTTGGAAAAATTTTACATCTGGGAAGGTATTTGACTCAGAAAGAGGTTTGAGTTTTTGAGGTTCAGCAACTATACATCTTCACAATTATTTAAATGTGTACTGTATACTGCTGCATTGATATGTGCACATCACCATAGTGATGAATTTATGCATATATATATTTTTTTAAAGGTGGTGTCAAACAGACCCATTTTCAGAAATTGCGCAGGATCCTGGGAGTGGTGGAGGCTGCAGTGTTTTTGTTCATGATGCTGATCCTGGGGGCAGTGTGGGGTTTCATAGAGTCCTACCTTTTTGTGTACCTGGTCCAGGAACTGGGGGCACCCAACTACTTGCTGGGCATGACCCTAAACCTACTTCCTTCTCAGGGTTTTGGGCACCTTGTTCATGGGTGCTGCCTTTTCCCTTTTGGATGCCACTGCTTTGGCCATTGTTGCCAAACATGGGAAGGTATGTGCTGATGGGCATTTGACTATTTCTATAGTGATTGTACATAATTTCCAGCCACAAATATTAAAGGTGGTACCTTGCAATTCAAGAAATTTGACAGTCAAATTTGCTTGGAAGCAATTGACTTGCAATTTGACCTCTGCCCCAAAATTTGACATGCAAATAAGAGACACAAAATGTCATATTCAATGTAGAAAATATCCCATTTGATGATGTCTTGCAATTTGACTGCTTCACAATTTGACCCTATAGTAGCCAGCAATATTGAATTAGGGTCAACTTGCAGGGTACCGCTGGTTTTTGGTAACCGTCAATGGTTTATTCTCAGCACTATCCAGTATATGCTTTGGGTTTGAATTGAACTTCTGCTTTATACTGTGTACAAATGAGAATACTGCAGTATGTTCTTATTGTTATTTATGATTTGAACATGTGTGATGCAGGAATATGGGAAGCAGAGAGTGTGGGCCATAGTGGCCATGGCAGTGCTGAGTCCCATCACAGGAGTGCTGGTGGATGCAGCCATGTCTGCCAAGCATCAAGATGGTGCTGGTGGTGACAATGATAAGGCATCTGGATTTGCAGCTTCCTTCTACATGTGTGATGCCATGTCTGCACTGAACTTAATTGGGCTCTTCTTGTTGGACTTCCAAGTTGAAGCTGGGGATGAGGATGATAACACAAGTAATTATGTCTGCAATATCATTCTAAAGTGCACAGCCTTTCAATGTTTACTGTCCAACCTCTTTCAGTCAAACTTTAAGGGACTGAGCTAACAACAAGATTTTAATAATGAAAACAAGCATTTTGCATGTTATAATTGGGTAAAGCAAGAATATTGCAGGAAATTGTAATTGGTGATATTCTTGGCATTGAATAGCTTTTTAAATAAGTTGGAAGGATATGCTGAAGTTGGAGGCAAAAGGTTTCATTTGCGCAATTACAGTAGTCTTTCATTTCCTTTCACAACACATCAAGACATATAGTTTTTTATATTTCCTGTGTCAATAAAATAATAGACAAAATACCTCCAGAAAATTTGAGTCAGGGAGCTTTGATATTAATGAAAAAGTTGTTGAGTTAGGGAGGCTTTCAATACATTGTTTTGTCTATGGAATGAATTTAGACAGGAACTTGAAAAATTTTTACATCTGGGAAGGTATTTGACTCAGAGAGGTTTGAGTTTTTTAGGTTCAACTATACATCTTCACAATTATTTAAATGTGTACTGTATACTGCTGCATTGATATGTGCACATCACCATAGTGATGAATTTATGCATATATATATTTTTTACAGGTGGTGTCAAACAGACCCATTTTCAGAAATTGCGCAGGATCCTGGGAGTGGTTGAGGCTGCAGTGTTTTTGTTCATGATGCTGATCCTGGGGGCAGTGTGGGGTTTCATAGAGTCCTACCTTTTTGTGTACCTGGTCCAGGAACTGGGGGCACCCAACTACTTGCTGGGCATGACCCTAACAGTAGGCAGTCTGGTGGGCATCCCTTTCCTGTATGGGGCAGAGAAAGTGGTGGCAGTGCTGGGAGGCAGGGTGCATGTGATTGTCCTGGCCTTTCTGGTCTACTGTGCCAGAAGTGTGGGCTACTCTTACATACCCAATGCCTGGTGGTGTTTCCCCTTTGAGGCCATGGAAGCATTCACTTACCACCTCATGTGGGTGGCTGCTGCCACTTATGTCCCAGTCCTGGCACCTGCAGGGTTGCTGGCTACCATGACTGGCATCATGGCCTCTATGCACTTCAGTGTGGGTTAGTATAATTTACTTATATATGTATATACCGTATTTACTTGAGTACCACACGCACCTTTTTTCTCAAATTTCAGAAGAAAAAAAGGGGTGCTTGTCATAAGCGGGTACACATTTTTCAAGAAGTTTTAGGAAGTCGTGTGTGCATTATACTTAATTATAATGGAGAAATTTTGGACAAATGTAACAAGAAAACTTTTTTGTACTGAAAAAGTTGAAAATTTATCTGATTTTTGTTCAATTCATGTCTAAAGTCAAATTTTTAAAATTTATTTTTGAAATTTTGTGTTTTTAGATCCACTAAAAATTGGGGTGTGCGTCTTACGCGGGTATAAGATTTTAGTCAAATTTCCAACCAAAAAACCCCTCTGCGTGCCTTACTCGAGGGCGCGTGGTACTCAAGTAAATATGGTACTGTATATATTCATACTGTGCTCCCTCATCACCAGCAGGTACACATATCATGCACTTGATCAACTTATCATTGTCAAATCACACATCTTCTGACACTACATACACATATTGTATGCAGATTAAATATGAAATGCATGAAAATATGAACTCCTATAATAATAATTCCTGAATAACTTTTTTCACTTCATATGTGCACAAAATTTTTCACCAATAAATGTGGTTATACATCAGTAAATAAATAAGGTTAATTCCATTATTTCAGGTAAGGGACTTGGTAGCTTTGTTGGAGGCTACACGATCTCAGCTGTGGGCATGCGGCAAACCTTCCGTGCAGCCGGTATCTTGTCAGCCATTGTGGGCCTCCTCTACCTGGCCCTGCAGCACCTCTACCTGAAGCAGCGCATTGCCAAAAGACTGGAAAAGCAGGGCTCCATTCTGCAACCAGTGAGGACAACAGAGGATGTGCTGGCATCATCAGAAGTGGCAGAGGAGATGATGACAGCCCCTGTCATCATTGATGATGAGTTTGTGGGAAGAGTGGCCTATGCTCCACATCATCATCATCAGCAGGAGCAAGATGAAGAAAATCAGCAGCATCAAAATGATGATACACACAACAACAAGCAAAATTCACAAAATGAATGAGAATCAAAAAGATTTCAAATGATGGCAAATAATGCTGCTGCTGCTGCTGGGAATTGAGTGTTCCTCATTCTTCTTGCATAATTTTTAGAGCAATAATCACATGGATCTTTCATATCCATGCACTTTTGAGGCCTCTGTATAAAAATAATTGCTGAGGATGAAAAGTCACAAAGCTGTGCAGAACGATTTCAGGAACATCCTCTTACAGGGAAGAAAGAGATTTTTTATTTGGGGACAGGATATCTTCTGCAGTCTATTTTTTTTATGGCTGATGAAAAAAGTCTTCCATTTTTTAGTTCAGCTCTGCTGTATGTTGCTGGATCTGCTGTGCTTTTGTGCAAATGGTGGCCTTCATATTCTTTTGACTTTTGGAACTATGAGATTGAAATAAACAACACGGATATTTATTTCAAACAGCCCAAATTCTTGAGCAGCATGTGTAAATCATAACCCAGCTGTTGTAAGAAGTATTTTATACCATCACAAGAATTTTACAGAATAAAATATTTTCATTGCAAAATATGTTGCCAACCTTCAGCAGTGCGTGTAACAATGTAGTAAAAGACCTTGAAACTGTAATTTCAAGAAATCAGTGCACATCATTTTGTAAAAAAAGCTTGTCTGAAAATTTAAAATTTAAAAAATACACCACCTTGAGCTTTTTGCTGTGCAATTCTCCCAAACCAAGTGATTTGATTAAAAATCAAAGGAATTATTTGGAACTTGCATTATTTTTTGTGACCAAGAATGTATGTACAGTATTTCTGGAAAAAATCAGATTTATAACATTTACAATGTCAGAAATAAACTCTTCTGAATTTCAGAAAACAATGACTGGGGAAACTCTTATAAGAAATTTTCAGCTTACAATTCTTTCAAAAATATTTACAGCCTGATTCCATGTTTTCTTTTTCTTTTTGCTTGCATACATTGACCAACTGCAGAATTTATCTTTAGAATGAGAAACTGGAGTAGGAATTATTCTTTAAGTGAGACATTTGCAAAATTAAAAAGTAGCATCTGCATGGCTGCTGTTCAGTACAATTAAATGTGAACAATCATATCCAAAGTGATAAATTTGCACATTTAGCAAAATAAATTGATAAATACAATTTAGCCAAGAACTCCCATCAACAACAAAAATAACAACATATAGCATGAGACAAGCATTTCATTAAAGGAGATCCACTGCTCT
The DNA here is from genome assembly GCA_905338405.1 of Notodromas monacha. Lineage (NCBI taxonomy): Eukaryota > Metazoa > Arthropoda > Ostracoda > Podocopida > Cyprididae > Notodromas > Notodromas monacha. The sequence continues at coordinate 31,243 of CAJPEX010000269.1, forward strand.
TAAATACATGTGTATAACCATCAAATAAAAAATTCTACTTGAAACAGAAATTGTGGAACGTCAACCAACCTTTCTGAAAGGGACATTTTTCACAATTAATCCCCTTCATTGCTAAATAATGAATACGAAGAACTCATCTCAAACTCAAGCAGCGACACTAGTGATGATTGAACATATTTCAAGTACAGCTAGTACCTTAATTGAAGATTTGATATGAGCAGAATGATCCCATTTTATTTGCAAAAACTACAAGAAGCAAGATTCTACAGTTTTAGGCATGTTTCTTCAATATTAGCGTCAGGGGTCCCTGAGACCTCACTGGCAAAGAATTTTGGATTTTAAAAGAAATAAAGATGATAATGCACAATTGGCTGTTTACAGCCCAACTTGAAAAGTGTCAAAATTTTCAACAAACTGTTGTTTTTCTTTCTTTCTTTCTCCACAAACTGGGGTTCACAGCACAAGTCACACAAATGGCAGGTCTTGACCTCAGCCAGGTTCAGGTTAGAATGATGCTTGAATTTGATGATTCTGCCTTGGTTCAGGTCTCTGTCAGTGGGGAGTTTCTCCAAGACTTTCTGATGAGAGATGATTCATTTTTATGGTTTGTAATTCAAGTTGATTCCTCTCATCAAGCAGTGATTCACCTTAGTGGAATATTTCCTGAAGGTTTTCATCTTCAGGGTTGATTTGGTGTTGGAAGGTTTATTCAAATTGTTGCTTCTTTCTTTTTTAATTTGTTAGTATTTCTGTTCTGAGTGGGTGCACAGGAATGGAATACCTGTACAGTGTATTTTGGGATGGTAAGTATTCTTTGCATATATTTTTTCATATACATGCACATATACTGTATTTACTCGAGTACCATGCGCATCTTTTTTCCCAAATTTCAGAAGAAAAAAAGGGGTGCACGTCATAAGTGGGTACAACATTTTCAAGAAGTTTTAGGAAGTTATGTATGCATTATACTTAATTATAATGGAGAAATTTTGATCAAATTTAACAAGAAAACATTTTTGCATTGAAAAAGTTGAAAATTGATCAGATTTTTGTTCAATTCATGCCTAAAGTCAAATTTTGTTTTTACATTTTATGGTTTTAGATTCACTAAAAATTGGGGTGCGCATCTTACTTGGGGATAAGATTTTTGCAAAATTTTCAACTGAAAAACCCCTGTGAACGCCTTACTTGAGGGCACGTGGTACTTGAGTAAATATGGTAGTACCTTGAAATTTGACCTTCTGCACTTTGACCATCTTGCAATTTGATGTTCAAATTTGCAGAGAGGTTGACTCGAAATTTGATCCTTGCCCCACAATTTGACCTGCTTTGGCCATTTCTTCAATGTTTTTTGTACTTATATTTTTGAATTTCACAGAGTGTCTTGCAATTTGGCCCTATATAGTTTGGCAAAGGATTAGGGTAAAATTGCAAAGTACCACCTCCATATATTTTACTGCCTTGCATTGTGTCTCAGGCAACATATAGTCAACCCATGACAATTAGGGCAATAATTACCCTACAGAAACACATTTTGAATGTTTTCACATAATTAAAATTTTGAAAGTCCCCATCTATACAGTATACAAGTGACATATATTCCTAATAAGATGATGAAAATTTGCAAAGTTGATATTGCTTCAAAAGGATGAAAAGAAGACAACATACATGCAGAGCCAAAAGGAAAGAAGAAGAAGAAGAAGAAAGAAAAAAAAAACTCAAGACGACACGACATTCACAATAAAACGGATGATGAAATAAGGACAATGCCGACGACGACGACGGAATTCCCTCGACCCAGTTTTTCATTGCTGCTCTCATCCCTCGTCTGCCTGGAGCCAGGTCAGGAGGAAAATCGCGCCCTCGGTGAAATTAGGGGCAAACTGGGACAGCACACAGGGTATATGAAAAAGACAGCAACGTTTTTTTTTTTTCAAACAAAAAAATATAAGCCAAGGAGAAATCATTTTTCCCCACCCCCCAGCACTCAAGTCTGTGGAATAAAAGCTGCGTCACTTCAGTCTTGAAATCACTGCTCAACAGTGAAAACGCAGAGTTTCCAGTAAATAATAAGTGAAAGGACAGGGATATATAAAGAAAAGTAGTCTTAGTCAGTCTCATCTCCAAACATATTTTCCCTTTTCTTCATATATCACTTGTGGTTGAACGAAATGAAGTCCTCATCATCATCTGCTGTTTTGGTGAGTTTATATACACAGTGTTACATAGAGAATACTTTCTGTGTATGGGAGTTTTTAATAAGGGAAAGTGGTTCACAAACAAACAGATTGTAGCAGTGTTTGCATCAGCCTGCATGCTGCAGGGGCTGCAAGGTGCTGCAGTGGGTTTGCATCAAAAACAGGATGCAGCAGCTGATGGTGCTGAGCAGCATCAACATCAGAAAAGGGATGGGAAACAACTGCTGGCAGCTTCTCATCAGCCTGAGCAAGAGGTCTTCAACATCATTCAGGACTTCATCCAGGAACTGTCCCAAAGACTGGCCCCAATTCTGTGAGTCTATCCTCTTTCACATCCACAATAATCTTGAGACCAAGGTCATCACCCTTTAAAAAACAATCCAGGTGTTACCTTGCAATTTCACCATCCCGCAATTTTGACTGTTGAAATTGCACAGAGGTTGACTTGCAATTTTACCCAAGTTTGGCAACAGATTAGGGTCAAATTGAGAGTTACCACCTGTACTGTATATAAAAATGAATCAATCATTACTAAAATAATCAACTTCAATATTGGGTGGATGGATCACAATTTGTTGGACAAATCAAACCTGATAATTTTCCAAAGTCCACTCAAAGAAAAATATTTGAGATCTTGAATGAAAAATTGCTTTGCAGGATCAAATTGAAAATTTCCCCTGCAAACCCAAAACCTCAAAAGAAAATGTTTTTTTTCATAAAATATCCCAAAAACATTTAAAAGGGAAGACAATATGTTCAGCAAGCTTTTGAGAAATTCAAAAAGTAGTAGCAATTAAATTCAATCTTGAAAAATATATTGAACAACATATGAAAATCAAATTCCACAATGAAGTGAACCATAAATATTCGATCAGGAATAAGGCAGCAATTCCTGCTGGAGCAAATAAAGGAGATATTCAGATTTTCTTATACAGTATAAATTCTGACAGAAACGGCCAAGTGGACGTCAGACAAAGCCGGCAACTGGACAGTTTCTTCAGGGACGCCATGTCAGTCATCTACTCCTTCTTCGCCGACATGTTGGTCCAGTTCGCCAGGTCCTACAGCCCGAGATTGGGAGACCTCCTGTACACGGGTCTGCAGGTCATTGGCAGGGACTACCTGCAGCAGCCGTCATCGCAGCCACAAAGTGGCGGCAGTAACAGGCGCCTCTTCCGCCCATCCAGCAGCCATCTCGGTGGTGCTACTGGTGCTACGAGTGCGGAACGGGGAAGGGCTTCTCGAGTCCAGCGACATCTGTGAAAATTGGCTCAAAATTTCTTGCTGTTGAATTGGTTACTTATTGAGTAATGAAGGTTGAAAAAAAAAAACCTGACTCATTTTCACTCAAAAATCTTCCACATAAAATTGTTTGTAAAATATTGACAACATTCATCCCAAAAAATATTTAAAATTGCATGACATAATTTGCTCAAAATTGAAGGTTTTCAAAAAATTGCAATTGCTCTTGAACTCATTTCATGACACATTCACAAAAAATTGAAAAAATCTTCTCTTCAGAATACGTCCACACAGTTAATGAAAAGGAAAGACAATAGGAAAAAGGGGCGTACTTATTTTCAAGTGCTGTTTCTCTTTTCAAAAAAAAAGCACCACTGACATTATCCTCAGATTTGCCTGCATTCTGGATTTGTTCAGTAGATGTCGCCTCAAAATTTCCTGATGAAATGGTTACTTAAATAATGGACAAGTTCATAAAAGAAACTGACTCATTTTCACTCAGAAATCTCCCACAAAAAATTGTTCTTAAAATATTGACAACATTCATCCCAAAAAATATATATAAAAAGGCATGATATAATTTGCTCAAAATTTAAGGTTTCCAAAAATTGAAATTGCTCTTGAATTCATTTCATGACAGATTCACAAAAAAGTTGAAAAAATCTTCTCTTCAGAATTATTTCACACATTTAATGAAGAGGAAAGACAATACAAAGATGCATACTTTTTTCAAGTACTGTTTCCCTTTTCAAACAGAAGCTCAATTGACATTGTCCTCAGCTTTGCCTGCTTTCTGGATTTGTTCAGTTGATGTCACCAAAATCAAAAATTACAGGTGGTATACCTTGCAATTTGACCATCAAATTTTCAGCAAGGTTCCCTTGCAATTTGACCCTTGCTGTGCAATTTGACCTACTTTTCCCACTTTTTTGCATTTTGTACTTACATTTTCAATTTTCATGATGTGGCTCACAATTCAAATAATTTGAAATTTGACCCTAGTTTGGCAACAGATTAGGGTTGAATTGCAAGGTACCACCTGTATATAAGCTACAATTCATCACAGTGTTGATCCTGGAAATTTCTGAGGGATCATGGTGGAAAAATGAAGTCACTAGAAATAAATGGGAACAATTAAATGTATAGATATGATTCTAAATTCTTCAATAATCAATTAATTCAAAAATAAAAAAAAATAAAGGAAATGATGCAGAGAAAATTTTTCTTCAAAAAAGCAGCTTCGCGTTTCCAAGAACATAAACAAAGCCATACTTTCACCACACTTGACTTTTTCAAGATCGCGAACTGGGATAATTTCGCCCAAACTTTCACAGAGATTTCTCCGTCTCTCTCTCTTTTTTTCTTTGAGTTCTCATTTTTTTGTTCTTGCAACATGACCATACTGAACAATTTCCGTCTTTCAAATGTCTTGAGAGATCCTTGATAAAATGGAACACGAATTCTCTTGCACAAGCAGGAAAACACAATCAATCAATCAATCAATCAGAGATCCAACACGGCATCACAAGGCGGCTCTTCGTTGCAAATAATTCACACTTTCGACTTTGAATTTTAATCCTATTGATGCATTTGTTTTTGATAATTCTCTCAAGTTTCCAGCACATCGCTTTTTTTTTTTTTGACACTAAACCTGAGCTCCTCACCATTTTTGATACTGAACTTTGACGACAAGAACAAGAGTTTTGATGATCGTCGTCGTTTAGGTGATGAGGATCGAATTTTCATTCTGGAAACCACCTCGAGATTGAAGATCCTTCTTTTATAATTGCAAATTTAAAAAAAAAGTTTAAAATTTGCTGGATATGGACGAACAACGGGAAGAGCCGGAAGAACGCAACGAGAGCAGAGACTCGCTGCTGAACATGTCCTCAACTTCTCTGGCACTCGGGCGCATTTTTGAGTGCTTGTCCGTCATCTTGAGAATCGAGTCCCCAACGCCTTCCTATAAATATAATCAATTTATATTTCGTGTTTTCACAGGAATTGAATAAAAAAACTCAATTATTGTTTATACTGCATACACTTTTTTCAGAGTTAAAAGGGATCATTTCATATGCAAGGGCTGTCCCACTTCTGCGTGGCCTTGAGTATTTCGAGAGTATAGGCTGCACTATAAAAGAAAATATATGATGTAGACCATGCAATTGTGTAGGCCTTGGATGACGTTTTCGAAAATGGAAATTTTGACAATATAAAATGAACCCTTATTGCTTTTGAAAAATGAAAAATGCGCTCGGGGTTTTGTTGTTTTTGCGAACAAACTTTCCATTGAAAATATTTGAGAATTTCACAAAATGTAGGAAACTTTACGCTTAAAACAACACAAAATTTTCAACTTTTTGTCTGGCCCGAAAAAGTTTCACCAACTGGTCACATGAACTCTCACCGGAAGTGAAAAAGTTTTCACTTACCATCATGCAGCAAGTCAAAAAATGTTTATAAAAATCTTTGAAAAAATATCCCAGAACCTTACAATTGCATGGGTTACATCCTTTCTTTTTTTCACAGAGCCACCTACTATAGAAATACTCAAGGCCACGCAGAAGTGGGGAAAACCCTGGTTTAACTCACGGGAAACTTGGCACGTTGCGGAAAGGATCTCGAAAGTCTCAATTGCTCGAACACTTTGGCCTTTTCCATTTGTGTGGCACACGGAAGATACATTTCGAGTGTGACGAGTCCCAAGCTGTAGATGTCAGACTGAAGAAGAAAAAAAAGAAAGATGAAAACAACGCTTCAAAATAAATTTCTCATGAATTTTAATTTCAAAAATTATTTAACAGGCAATTTTAAAATTTTGTAAAAAGAATTTCTAGACATTTCCAAGGCTTCTCCATTCCCCTGAAATAAAAGAGATGATGTTCAGAAAATAAAGTATAGAATGTAAGATTCTTTGCAATGCGTGAAAAAATCAAATCAATTACATTCGTGTCTTACAATTAATTAATTAATTTTTCATAAAGCATTCATCATGTAAATTAGGCAAAATTCAAGTTTGTCTAACATCGAAAAGAATAAGTAAAAAATGCAATATTTAAGGCTGTCATTGAAGAACATTTTTGAATCATGTCGGTTTTCGTTGAAAATAAATAAATAACGGGCGATTTTTTGCCATTTGCTTTTTTCATCATTCTTTCTTCAATTTCTTCAAAACTGAATTTCGGCTGAAGCACTTTTTTTGTCTCACTTTTAATCTTCTTTCGTTTTGTGCAAAAGTTTCTAGACAAATTTACTTGAGCACGCTATTGATAATGAAAAATTGCAAATAAATTCTACATTCAAAAATCTTCCCTCCTCGCTTATATTGATTCAAAAAGCAGAAATTAATTTAAAAAAAAAAGCCACAGATGTTATCCCAAATAAATTTCTGAAAACGAGTTTTTCTGAAAAATTTTCTTGACAAATGCTCGACCTGAGCACACTATGAATCGTAGCTAACTTCTACATTAAAACCCCTTTCTTCCTCGCTTATAATCATTTTTGACAAGGCCAAAATGAATTTTAAAAAACTTCCATTTTTGAACACGTCATTTTCCGAAAATTGTTCCAAACAACGGAAAATGAAAACAGAACCTGAGCTCACTATTAATAATGAAAAATCGCAGATGAATTGCAAAGCTAAAAATCTGACCTCCTGACAAAGTCCATCACATTTTCTTTCATAGTCAGAATATCTCCAAATCAATTTTTGAAAACACAGCAGTAGAATAGTAAAAAAAAATTTAAGGGACACCTTTGCTGAACAGGATTTTCCCTTGAGCTGCTCAGGGTCCGCATAAACAGGGGTTCCGGCGTCTCCGGAATTCACTGCTGCTTCAGAACCTCTGACGAAACCGTCCTTGTTCTCTTCTCCGTCTTCTTCTTCTTCTTCATCGCTGCTCAGGTCCAACAACTTGATCTTCTTGAGAGAGACCAAAGAACAACCGGCTTCTTTCCCGAAACTCGTTCCCAGCTCCTTGGCGACTCCGAAATCCCCGATTTTCACCACGTCTCCAACCATGAAAATATTGCTTGGCTGAAGAAATGAAATGAAACAAATGATGACATTAGTCAACTTCATGCATGCTCAATATACTGCCATTATTTTCTTGACCAATTGGGGCACTTCCCTAGGTTTAAACAGAAGAAGCACATCAGATTTTATTTTTTGGAAAACAATGGTCATGTTAGACGGTTTCACAAATGCAACCAAATACCACATTTCTTCAAGTAAAAAGACCCACCTTTTTTTGAGAATGCTCGTCAACAGTGTGTAAACCATTTCGAAGAATCATTCAAAGCATCATTCGGAATTTCAAACCAATTTCAACAGACGCTTGAAAATGAAAAATCAATTCGACTAAGATTCAAGTGAAAATTTAGAATTCTCATTTACTTCATTTTCAAAATATCTTACATTTGCAGTCCCTGAAAATGGGGTTGACAGCTTACTTGGGGATACATTTTCATGAAAATGTTATGCTGAAAAAAATTCAGGTATGTGCCTTGTTTACTCAAATAAATACAATATTTAAAATTATACAAAAAATATTTTCAAGTTTTGGTGCACATCATACTTGATTCCAATTTAAACAGACAAAATGTAAATGATGGAAAATTGACATTCAATTTGACTATAATTCAAGAAAATTTGCAAATTCTCATTCATTTCATTCTGAAAATATTTCGATTTTCTGTCTCTCAACATGGGGTTCACAGCTTATTACTTGGGGATGCATAATTGTATGCTGAAAAAATGCAAGTATGTGCCTTAATCAAGAAAATACAATGTATACATTTATATAAAAATCATGATAGTGTACAGTATGATGGCAATATCTTTTTTGGGAAATCTTGATAAGTTTCAAGCTTTGTGATGCCTACTGTAGTGAACAATGCGGTACCAAAGAAAGTTGGAATGCAGAAAAATGCATCAGGTGATCACTGGGAATTCCCCCATGATCACGTGATCAACACCACCCATCTTTCATGGTGCAATTCTTTCTTTCCATCCTGAACTTTCTCTTTTACGATTGTGAGAATATTCCGCTGTTGAATATCAGTGTGTTTCAGATGTGTGTGCACAAATCTGAGAATTTTCAACTTGTTAGTGAGAAGTTATTATTCTTTGTGAAAATACAGTTTCAACACTACTTGCTTTTTCTTCGGGGATTTCTATCACGAAATCCAGTTCCTCGGCGGATTGTGAGTTGATTATTCTTCAATTTTACATTTCTTGTTCACATAAAAATCAGAATTTGCAAGCTAGAAATGATATGTTCCAAAGCTGGAAAATTCGTCAAAGGCTTCAGATACTAAAAAAAAAACATTATTTTAAATAAATATGTTGTACTGACAAATGTTTTCAACCCCAGGGAAAAAAAAAAATTCTGGAAAAATTTTGCAAATTTTTTGCTCAAGTAAATTCTCATCTTATCAATGACGCTTTGTAGAATCAGTGCTTTGAAATAATATGCCTCGATGACAACGCGGAAAATAAATTCCCTTGATGTCGGTATGCAGTACAGTATTTCACAAACACAGAAAAATTCGTGGATATTCATCCCTCGCATACATTCACCAAACAAATAAAAAGACCAACAAAATTTTTAAAAATAAAATAATACAGTAGTACTGTACTGCTGTACCTTAACGTCGCGATGCACCAGTCCCAAGCCGTGGAATGAAGCCAGTCCAGACGCAGCTTGTTTAATGACGTTCGCGTTGAATTTCAAGTCCACGGCCTGTCCGCAACGATCCCGTTCTTGCAAATACGCCGCCAAGGTACTCGAGCAAATCTCCATTTGCATAAACAGGCACAGGATTTGCGGGCTCGTCTCTGCTTTCCCGTTGCTCAGCAGGCTTTCCGTCCTGTCCACTGCTTCCGAGAAAACGGCTTCCTTTCAGCAGAAAATCAAAGGAAATTACAGTATGCATCATGAAAAAAATTAAAATAACGGTGAGCATAAAAGATGAAAAAATATTGGTTCAAAAAAGGTGATACGGTAATGATAATAACACAGGTAGACTCTCTCTCTCTCTTTCCTTCAACCTTGGAGATCAAAAAATAAAATAAAATGAAAATGTTGAGGGATAATTAGAAATACTTTATCCCTAGTCCAAAACAAGGAACACCTCATACAAGGTATATACAGAAGAATATCTGAAAAAGTTTAGATGAATCCTCTTCTAAACATTCAGTTGCCCCAAATTTCATATATTTTATCCCTTTCTTGTAACAAGATGTTTTTTTTTTTAATGAAATGTCTTCAAGTACAGTAATGTTCTGAGTCAAAATCATCCAAACTAGTGTTCCCCAACCCTTTTGGGCCTGCAAACTGGCAAATTTCTATGAATTTTCTGCAGACTGCCAGAATGCAAAAACAAAATTTCTGAGGACCTGTGAAGTTTCATAAAATTACTCAGACTCAAAAAGGTTTTATTTGAAAGTCTTTACGGCAGGTTTTTGAAAAGTTTATTTTGTTGTTGTTGCAAAAATGAAGTTAAGAACCAATGAAACAGTAATAAAAAATAATACTGGGTAGAACAAATGAATAAAATTAACAAAAATAGGTAACACAGTAATAAGAATAATAATGATAATAATAATGTACTGTACAAGTGGATTCTCTATACAAGGATTTTCTCTGTATAACAAAATAATTTCTGGTCTCGCAAGGTTCTCTCCACATGTTACAGGGGTAATCGTCAATCATTTCTATTTTTCAATTGTCTGTTGAAAATGCTTCAAAATGCCCTGTCATAACAAGTAAGATGCGCACCAAAGCTTTAAAATAAAATTATGGCCCACTGTACACGTTTCTGACATGCGCCTTTTTCCACCTCACTTTCGAGAAAAAAAAATTGTGCTTACTGAACTTGAGTAAATATAAAATGCTTCATAATCTTCTTATGACGAATCAATGCTTATAATAAAGAATTTGCTTCCTTGGTCCCTGTCCAACAGCCACAAAGATATTTCAATCTCCTTTTAACGTATTCTCCTTCATATTGAAGGTTGTTTTCGCCACAAAAGGAATTTCGCTGTAGAGAGAGAGAGACAGAGAGTCCACCTGTAATAATAAAATCCCACGAAGACACATACGACAGCATCACTGGATTCAGGCGAGGACGCGTCAGAAGAGCTTCTTTCTCCCACAGAATCAAAGTGGTTCACTTGGTCTTCGCACCTGCATAAAATTTCAAAAATTTATACAAATAACAATCAAAATATACGGATTTGTTTTGGATAAAATGGGCAGACAATACAAATACAGTGTCCACAAACTTACCCCTCGCGTTTGACGAAAGCTTCTCGCTCAAGAACTGGAGGTTCTTCCAGCCAAGAAACGTGGTATCTGACAATATTTTCATGCTTCAGACGAGCCAAAATCCTAGCTTCCCGTTGCACTCTCTCCAGGGCAGAAGCAGCGTGATATCTGAGATATTTGGAAAAAAATATGTATATTGCAAAGTGGCAAAAGGACTCATTAAATAACAGAAGAGATCAACTATTCACTGCTACAATATTTGATAAAATAATTTAATTATTGGCAGTACAATTCAACTATTTCTACTATGGCCATATTAGCAACAAATTTACTTGAGTTCCACACAAATCATTGTTTCTAAAAATTGAAAATAAAAAATGGGGGTTAAACTTCATGGGAGGTAATATACAGGTTGGGCCAAAAAAAAAGAATAGATTTTTGACTTGAAATAGCTTGGTAGCAAATTGATCTGTGTCAATGAAAAAAGCCCCCAGTGAAAGCTTGTTTAATTCTCTTTCAAATGTGCTGCAGTTATATGATCCCAAGTGCCACAGAACGGTCACAAGAACCATTTGAATGAAAACTTTAAAAAAAGTTGTCGGACAACTTTTTCCCCCATTTCTCAACATTATAGCCAATTTTTTTATATTTTCCAGGTAAATCACAACCAGATTATACTGTCCAGTTAACTGTCAAAGCCCATGCATAATCAGAAAAGCATACAGGGATTCTCACCTGAACATGACCTTCTTGACAGCATACATTGCACCATCCAATAAATGCCTCACTTTGAACACCTGACCATATGCACCTTCACCCAAGCAACTGAGGACGTGATAATCCCTCAAAAAGCGCCCAGAGTGAAGTGCAAAGTCTGCATCAGTCCAACTGCAACATGAACATTTTTCAAATAAATTATCAAAAGTACAGTACTGCATGTCAAAACTCAAAACACACCATCACAACTCAGCATATTTTCAAAAAAGGTTGGAATCTTGTTATAAAAAACTTCCAATAGGACCCTTCAAAACTATCTTCATCAAATAGTGCATCTTAACATTAAAAAAAAAACAAATAACAAAATTTATTTTCTGGTACCTTCATTTCTCCATTCTGGAAATAGAAAAACAGAATAAAGAAAAATGAAAACATTTCCCAACTCGACAAAATTTGAAAAATACATTTTTTTCACAGCACAACAGGAATCAGTTACCCAAATTATAAAAATATTTTGCAGAAGACTGATGCACAGTCTGTGATTTCCTTTCCATCAGTCACATCTTTTGACATAACTAAAAGGCATGATTTCGAATTTCGTCACGCGGATAATTAAAAATGCAAAAATTTCGATAATTAAAAGGGAAAACAGTCGAAAAACCCACGCCAGAAATATTTCTGCGCAAAAATGTATTTGGAATATCGAATAATCCTTCAGAACGGAATTCAACTGTTACAGTCAGACAGTCCTTTCATCTTGAAATCAAACGAAACTTTTTAAAATATTTGCACTCAGTACTTCACCTATTCGTAGAGTCTTCAGCAGTCTCGGCAGAATTGTCTTCACAAATGGCACTCGTCTTGACATTAGTCACTTCCCGGACTTCACTCCGCACTCGCAGAATAATTTTGTGCAAATTTTGCACATAGTGCGAAGCGTAAGATCCGCAAACTTTGTCCAAACAGTCAAAGATCCCACCGGCTTCCAAAGGCAATACTTTCTTCATCTGCTGTCTCAAGGCTGGATCAATAAATAAATATCAGTTTCGACTGATAAATTATAATTGACGAAATTTCAAAGACTTGTTTTTCTCTCTCACCATTTCCCAAAATGAGTTGCGCATATTCGTCACGCTCGTGACACAAAGCCACTTCTTTGATCAGGCCGTCAATTAAAAAGCCCATGCTCATGACTATGCTTTGCCACTCAGTGCTGCTGCCATTTCCACTCATTATTATTATTATTATTATTATTACGACAACCCACGATTTCCGCAATAATCGACTCGAAAAATCACATCACAGAGAAAAAGAAACAAACTCTCTCACACACGCACTCATTATTTTTTTTCACACACTGTTTGGGAATGAGAAGAGAGGAAAATGCAGAGGATTAAACAAGAAATTTAGCACTTATTGGACAGCTGGAGATTGGTCAAAACTTGGGCATTGGTCCCACTGATCCCCAACATGGCGTCCAGGGCTTGTTTTGTTAGAAGACCGGTTTCCATGGCCAGCACGAATCCTTGCATGATTTCCCCGGCAAATGGACCCACGAAATGCAGTCCCACCACTTTTTCCACTCCTGACTTTTCCTTTGAATAATTGAAATCAATGAACTCAACGCAAAAGGAAAACCTTGAAAGGGTGAACAAAAATATTCCTGGTCCAAGGCAAGGAACATCTTTCATATCGAGAAAAAATTTCTTGAAAATGTGTGAATGAATTCTCTGAACATTCATTTGCAACTGACTTTTAATTCTTTATTAATTACTGAACTATAATTGTAAAAAGATCCTGTTTTTGGAAATGTAATTTCACAAATTTCCAAGCCAAAATGATCTAAACCAGCGTTCCCCAACCTTTTTGTGGCTGGAGAATGGCAAATTTGCATAGATTTTTTCGCAGACTGGCAAATTTCCAAAAAGTGTTTTGCAGACTGGCGAAGTTTCATAAAATGATTGCAGACTTTACAAAAATTAATTTGAAAGACATTATGGCAGGTATTTAGAAAGTCTCTGCTTTTTCGCAAAAAATTAAGTTAAGAGCCAACGAAGCAACTACAGTACAGTGAAATGTCTTGAAAAAAATGGAAAGGTGGGCTTGAAAAGTTTCTCAGAATGAAAATCAATGCAATTTATTTTGGCAGGTGGAAATTTGTCTAAAGTGCTACTAGGAAAAAAGCCACCTTTTATTCTTCATCAGATAATTTCAACCGCAAATGTCTTTCCAACATTTCAGACGAAAAAGACAGACTTCATTGCCTCTTTTCATACATTTACAAATGCCAAAGAAAATTTCCCTTGGACCAGCAAAAAAATTTCTGCAGACCACGGGTTGGGGAACACTGATTTGAACAATGTCAACGTTGGAATTATCATTGATGCCTCCATAGTAATTGTCCCAGGGAAATTTTTGGCATTTACACCAGGGTGGCACAAAATCAAGGGTTGACTATTATTCTGCATAACAAAAAAAAAGGGCACACCTTTTTGCACACGACCTTGGCACAATTCCGTCCACCATACTTGACACTGATTCGCTCCCGAACCGGCGCGAAATACTGAAAATGCGCAGAAACCTGGTCTGCGCCAAATTCAGCCACAGCTGCTTCTTCAGAAAACCCCAGCGACGCAAATTCCGCAGGCGTGAACACAACCGTCGGAGGATCCCCGAAATTCCGCATCAGCCCACGCCCGTCAGGATTTTCGGCAAATAGAAAATTAGCGACGCGTTTCCCGCACTGGGTAGCAAACGACGCCAAGTCCGGAGTGCCCGCAGCCACGTCACCAATCGCGAAAATGTCCGGATTTCCCGTTCTCCCCGATTCGTCCACTAAAATCTCGCCATCGGCATTCACCGAAACACCGGCCACGTGCAAATCCATGTCACTCACGTCCGCTTTCCTGCCAATCGCCACGAGAACCGTGTCCACACTCAGCACACGCACTTCCGACGACGAATTCCGCACATGGGCCTTCAACTGATGATGATCGTCGTCTGTCGTCGTCGATTCCACCTTCACCAATTGACCGTCCGACACGAAACGAATCCCAGAAAGCCGCAAATTTTCAGCAACAACGTCGACCATCTGACGATCGAATCGCGGCAATAGAAACGACGAGTCTCCAGTGTGGGCAACAGTGACTCGGGATCCGAAAGAGCGCAGAAACCCGGCAGTTTCCAGTGCCACGTACCCGCCACCGACGCATAAAACGTGACCCGGATGTTTGGGCAGAGAAAACAGGTCGTCACTGGTGATGCACAAGTCGGATCCCACGAGGTCACTGGGAATCCTGGGGCGTTTCCCGCAGGCCAAGATGATCTTGCGGCCAGTGATGACGGTGAGGGTTTCGTCGTTATTCGCGTCCATCGATACTAATTGCACTTCGTTTCGGGATTTCATTTTGGCTCTTGCGTTGAAATAGGCGATGTTTCTTTCTTCGAGGGACGCCTCCGTTTTCTGGTTCAGCTGCTTGATGTGGGTGGATATTTTGGACACCAAGTCTGGCCAGGAATGGTCTTTAATTGAGACCTATATAAAATTTAGTTCACAATGATTATCATCATCAGAAAGGTCAATGAGTTGAACAATAACAAAAAGTCATGCATGCATGAGTTGTACAATCATATTGAAAAGAGGTTTCTAATCACCGTATTTACGCAGCTACCACATGCAACCTTTTCTTACAGAAACCAGGGCAAAACAGTTACAGATCATTGTTAAGCACAAATTTTCAAGGAAAAATTTTCTTTGTGAAACATTTTCAATGCTTTAAATTTCGTGAAATTCTCCTTTCTGAGGATTTTACAATTTGTCAGACAAAAACGTCAAAGTTGATTTCAACTTTTTGGTGGGCTTATATTAAGACTGCTAACCCATTTTGGTTTTAAAATATGAATTTTGGTAACTGAAGACTCAGTTTATATGTCGAAGGACAATTTTTTCCAAATTTAAGCTGAAAAACCTGATTTACATGCAATTACTTGAGAAGTTATGGTACAGTCAAACCTCTTCACGTCAAACTTTGAGAAACCAGCAAAAAATTCAGTTTAAGAGGCTTCAAGTTAGGGGAAAAAAGTATCTTTGTTGAGAGAGAGAAAAAGATTATTTAAAAAATTCCAACTGGTGATATGTTCTGGGCCTTGAATGAGTTGGTTCTGTACTACCTGGAAGCAAGGGTTCATTGGCCCAATTGGTCTTTCACTTCCTTTCAAAATGCATCAAGTTAAATTTTTATTACATCCTCTCTCCAATGCCAATCAAATAATGTCAAAAGGCCTCAAGAAAATTTTATTGAGATTTGAAAGCCTTTGAGTAACAGAGATTCTCAATGAAAATTGTTTCGAAGGAAATTAAGACAAACAGGGACATGAAAAGAGGAGGAACAAATTATCATGATCCAACTGCACCTTAAAAATTTCACATGACAAAATGAGGATATCAGGGGATAATTGAATGGTAAAGCAAAGAAAGAAAAATCACATCTTTCATGATTCCTTGCAAAACATGTGGCATTGATCACCATATTCCTCAAGAGGAAAAAAATTATTCTTTCTCTCATCACATAGGTACCTCAAATCCAACTCTCCCAGCATCTTCAAGTTTCTGTCCAGAGATGGCAGCATGATGCATGAGGATCTTGGGCACACAACCAACATTGATACATGTACCTCCAAGACCCCATTTGGTCCCTTTTGGTGACTCTGCTACATAATCCACAAGGGCTACCTTTGCCCCCAGGTCTGCGGCTGTGACAGCTGCAGAGAGACCAGCTGTTCCACCACCAACCACAATCAGGTCATATGAATCTCCATCTGGTTCCTCAAAAAAAAAAGGATGAAAATTAAACAACTTCAATATAACCTCATGCATCTTGAAAATACCAAGGATAAAAATACTTCACAGCAGCAACTAATGTTGGGGCACCCAAAAATTTGTTATGAGCAAAATGACATATAATTGAAAAGAGAAGTTGTGGCAAAACTGCTGGGACTGCATAAATTGAGGTCTGAATTTATTCGCTTTTCCTGCAATTAAAAGATATTCTGAAAATCAGAGTCCTCCATGAATTTTAAATATAGTAAACCATTGAATTCTTGCCACCCTAGACAAAAACAAAGAAATGGCTTTGAATTGATCGTTTTATACACCACAAAATCCTGTCACAACAAATATCTTCATTATACTGTAGCAAAAATCCATTACAATACTAAGAACCAACATTGTGACTATTATTGGGCAGAATCCCTAGTTAACGAATTAAGAGTAACTTACTCCGAACAAAATATTCTGAAATATTTGAAAAATATCTCAGGAAAAGGAAATACTGTACCGCACATTAGTTTGAAAACGAAATTCATCAAAATGTAAATTTCCACTGGAGTGCTGTAGCCAATGTGAACATTGATTTTCAAGAATTTCCATTCCTTACATCATCTGTAGGAACTGGTTAAATATTCTTTTTTGGAACCCAGCATGAGGTAGACCAAAGCTTTGAAACTTGCTTCAAGTTTGATATACCCACATATGATGTATACCCTCCTTTCCTTCTTCTTCATTAAAAAAAGGTGCACGTGGTCCTTGATTGAATATATTGTAATATTCGTTGTGACAAGATTCTACAGTGTTGTAAATTCCTTGTTGAAAATAATAAATCAAGATAACTATTCATGTGAAATTTATTGCACATGCAGTGAGGGTGGCCCATCCACTGAGAGTTTGACTTTAATTGCAAGAACCTGAACATGTAACAGCTTCAACTTGGGGGAATATGTCAATTAGAAGCATCAACACAAATTCAAAATATCCATAAAAATGCACCCAAAATATCAGCCAAAGCTCCACTCTTCTTCAGCTCCTGAATCTGCGAGTTGCCACCATAATGTTTCCCATTGATGAACACATTCGGAACAGTGCTTTGTCCAGTGAGCTCAAGCAGTGCATCTTGAATGCTGTCTCCCAAAGACCCAAGCGAGTCCAGCTCTATAGCAACATATTCCACACCCAAGTCCTTGAACAAGGCCTTCACAGCTTTACAGTGAGGACACTTGGACTTGCTGTACACCACAACCTTGCTTCGGGCAATTTGCCTCTTCACAGCCTTTATTTGACACGCTTTCTCATCACACATGATTAAAAGAGATTAAAACAGAACCTACCCAAGAAAAATGAGAAAAGAAAACCCGAAAAAGCAGGTATTTTTCACCGCATATGTCTGCAAAAACCGAATCACAAGGTTAATGCAAGCAAAGCCACAACTTTTCATTAGCGAACCAGCGCTTATTCAAGCAATGAATAAAGCCTTGTCAACGTTTCAACACTTTCTTTTTTCTTATGCCTCGAACCTCAATTCGCAGAACAAAACAGATAACCACCCGCGGACACAAAAAAGGGGGAAATAATAAAACGCGAATTGAGTTATTTTCATTCGAACCCCAGATCACAGCATTGAGACAAAAACAAAAAGAGTGACGCAAGAACAATATTTCCATGCCATCGAAACCTGAATTTTTCAAATTTTCATCTCCCTCTTCTTTCACGAGGAATGCCAATCAATCAGCAGAAGAAGAAGAAGAAAAGCAATGGGTCTTTTCAAAGCTCGGTCTTGAGGTCGCCAATGTCGTCCAAGTCCACGTCAGACAAGTCAATTTCGTCCATGACAGGCGGGGCGCCATCTTGTCCATCCCAGGGGTCGATCGAGTCAATTTGCGGCAAAGCCCCTCCTTTCAAAGGCGACGTGCTGCCTCTTCCGTAGCTCAGATCCCGCAAAAACTCGTTGATTCCGACAAAGTCGAAAGATCCTCGCAATGTGGAGAATTTGCCTTTTCTCGGGTTCATGACGGCCAACGCTGGGAAGCCAAAGCCACCGAGGTCAAGGGCGTCTTCAATCGCCGGCTGTGACCCGGCTTCCACCCACACCCAACTGCAATAATTCAAAACAGTTCAATATTCCATTGTTCTCATTGATTTTCAAATTCTACACCAAACACCATCCAACTTTGCGCGAGGAAGCACAGGAAGACGACTAGACACAAAATACAGTCAAACCTCTTCATATCGACTTAGGAAAATTAGGAGTTTTGTTGAGGGAAGGAAGTAGAATTAACACGAAATTGTAATTGATGATAACTTAGATGCAAGGGTTCATTTGCCCTATTAATCATTTCCATCCTTGCGAAACACATCAAGTTACATTTCTAGTTGCTTTTCAAATTCCTGAGAGAATAAAAAAATAGCCAAAAACCCCAGAAAATCCCATTTGATGAAGTTTTTAATGCGTAGTTTTCAAGGGATTTGAGACAGGGACTTGAAAAAAAAAATGTCGACACAGGGAGGTTCGAGTTATCCGAGTTCTACAGCGATTCACTGGTTCTGGTCATATGCATCAAAAGAAAACTCACCCCCACTGATTCTTCTTGAACTTGTCGCCCAGTTGTGACAGCGTCGAAATGTACTCTTTTCTGCACTTGGACTGACAGTCCAAAATGTGCGGCAAAACGGCAACAACACACAAGGTTTCCTCACACGCATTCTTCAACGAGTCTTGGTTCACGACTTGCTTGACTTCCGGAGGAGGGATGCTAGCAACTGCTTTCTCAGTCGCCCACGACACCATACTCGCCGCATCTCGCCCACCATCGTAGTCTTCGGGACTCCTCTTGTTCTTCTTTCCCGCTGTAGAACAAGAAAAATACATTCAATGTTTAGCAATTTTATCACGAATCACACTTTTCATGAGCTCACCTGGAAAGAATTTGATGGTGGGAAATCCGCGAACGTTGTATTCGTTGGATTTGGAGGAATGTACCGTGGCATCCAGAGCTCCGAATTTCACTTTGCCTTTCATCTCTTTGGCAGCAGAGGCCCATTCTGGAGCCAAACGCTGACAATGACCGCACCAAGGAGCGAAAAACTCCACCATCCAAGGATCATCGGAATTGAGCACCAATTCCTCGAAATTCGAGTCTGTCAGTTCAATGACTGCATCTTGCTTCGAACCTCCGCCACTAGATTTACCGCCCAACACCCCGTCAACTTTATTCTAAATATAGGATCAATCGATCAGTCACGATTAATTCAAGTCGAACACTTCCGACAAGAAAAAAAAAGAAACACACCCTTAGCTCCTTGAAGGCCACGTCGATGAAACCACCAGCTGTTCGAGGCCCTGAATAGTCACTTGGTTTCTGCTTATTACCTCCGAAAACTTTGATGGTCGGGAAACCTTGCACACCGAACTGGCCACCCAGAGAGCGATGTTCGTCAGCGTTCACAGCTCCCAATTTGATTACCCCTTTCAAAGCTTTTGCAGCTTTCTGATACTCCGGCACCAAGGACTTGCAGTGACCGCACCACGGTGCGTAAAATTCCACGATCCAGACATCATCTGACTTCGTGACCAGGGAATCGAAATTTGACGGAGTCAGGTCAATTACGTCAGAGTTAGACGGGTACAGCGCCTGGGTCGCAACCGCCATACAGACGATTCCTGTCAATCATTCCTTGTTAATACTTTGGTAACTATATGTACGTTTCAAGGAAATTCGATAACTCACCCAGAGACAACCACACACATCGATACATCATCCAACAAAGAGAATGCTCAGCGAATGGAGCAAGAGATCACGGAACCTGAATTTAAAATCGCAGATGAAACACGTATCAACCTCACTGAACGGTTAAGACGACTCACAATGCCAGACGTTAAACACCTGGTCTTAACGAATGATGCCAAGAGGAGTAAGCATTACAACGATGACGTGTATCAAAGGCAATCAACGTCACCACTTGACAAAAAACGCTTCACGGCAACTAGGCGCAATTTGACATCATTTCGTAACTCACTCTACAGACTTCAGAAATTTAAAGCCTGAACGTCTGAAATTACTGCGCGAAATTTCAAATGACCCCTGCATAACTTCGGCAAAATTATCTCTAACCACGTGCTTCGTTGTGCGCGGCATAACGTTTTTCCCCGGGAACTTGGGCTGAATTGCGTTCAAGGCACAGAGCATGAATGTAATGCACAGATTGTCACTGTTGTGCTGGGAAACGTTCTCATGTCCAAGGCATGTTAAGAAGGCTCGAAATCTCATAACAGGCTTTAGAACTAATCAGAGATATCAGTTCGGAGGTGAGTATAGGTTCGATTCAGAGTGGATATCAGAGAACATTACAAGTCCAACCTTCCACAGTAAACATGCATCAGTTCAAACATAACTTCTATGGACAACTGCAACTAGCGCACAGCATATACGAGTCTACAGAAGCCTGCAGGTCAATTGAAATAAGCACTACAGTTGCGCCTAAAGAACTGAATCCGCCCTACATCTGCATATTTCCGTGTCCCTTTCGAAATTTTCATAAAATCTGCATACTCCATCACCTCTTCCAGCAAAGAAGGCCCTCCCCTAAACCTGCATGGGTAATTCGAATTTTACGTCAGAGGCCCTCTACCTACTACTTTCAGCACAAAAAGGAAATTCGACAATAATTTCAGGATGAGATTCGAAAGAAAGTGACAGGATTTTCATGAAAATGAACCCTTCCCTCTACGAAATTTAGTATCCCGTCAACAAATTCAAGGCCCCAAGTATCACAAATTTCTTGGTTTCTCCAAACCAAAATGATTTCCTCAACTCCATTTGTTCCCTGTTACAGTGAATTGAAATTCAACTGAGAATTCACCTTCCAGTAATCTGGAACTGGTAACTTCAGGCACTCTCAAATCATAGAACCAGATTTGTGTGAAATGGAGTGACTCTTTTAAAAGAAAATGTGAATAAAAATCGCGCACAAAACTCCATCCTTACCCTGCAACAAAAGAAAGATAAGAATAAAATAAATAATCCGTTGGCGACCACAGCAGGATGTTCACGAGAGTCGAGATACCTCACGACTCGTGTCTCCAGGATGCCGGTACAAAAATGCGTAATGAAACATATATTCATTTCATATTTCGTTCAGCGACAGTAGCAAAACTCACTTTGCACAACTTGGCAATCATGACCGCAAATAGGACAACGTGGGGGCAGGACGGGACCGAACAACGAAAGTGTGTGTGTGTGTGGGCCAGAAAAAAAAACACGAAATTCCAGCTGCTCATCACTCTACTCAAAACCCTTCCCCCTCTTTCCGAGTCTATCAGACAGAGAAAGTGAAAATGCGACACCAAAAAAAAAGACACAGAAACGATGTAAAGGAAGGGTGGAAAAACATCAATTTTTCTAAAACAATAAATACGACACCATCCAACGATCACACTTGCTTCAACATCATTCACCGATGAGAGCGCGCGCGACAAGCTCAAAAAAGCGATCACATCATCCCTCCACCAAGGAGGCATCGAGGAAGTAAAAAAAAAAGAAATCAAACAATAGCCAGTTAGGGATGACGCCGCAAATGGCCGCCACCACAGCTATTTTACCCCCCATCAGCAGAAGCAGTCTGAATGATTAATCTAACTAAAGCCTTCCGCGATCCCAGCATAACAGAACGAATACAAAAGTAACAAATGGGCACCCACCTCGAAGAACCAGCGGAAGACGCTTTTCATCAATTCTCTTCTTTTTTCTTTCTCCAAAAGTAAAACTGCATAAAAATAGAATTTCGTGATAGAAATTAAAATATAAGGGACATCCAAAGCAAAAGAAAATCTTCCAGATACTGTATCCAAATAAACACTGCAGAGGAAATGCAACACGGTGCTTTTTCCGATGGATCTCTCGACATTCCCGGCCGCAACATTTTTTTTTCTTCAAGAAAAAGTAAAAAAAAAAAGAAAGCAGAAACCCCCAACATGAAATTACAGAAGCCAAATTCAGTTTTGAGCTCCACATTCGACACCACGCTTCCTCGAATGTCAGCTAGATGTCACCTGAATCACAAATTTTGAACCAAAATTACTCCAACTGGAACTAAATTAAACTAAAACACAGAAAGCGTGAAAAATTCAGGCGACACCAGTTGAACAACAAATAAAATCACGGAGACGGGGACGCTGAAGAGAACCGGACGTCAAACAAAAAGAAAAGAGTTTTTAAAAAATAAAAGGAAAACAAACGGTGTGTTTCTGGCACATCTCGGAATCACAAACGCGCCTCTGCGTTCTAAACATCAACCCCCAATCTTTTCTTCTTCTTTTAATGCCCCCATGTCTGGCTTGCTGCTAGCAAACTGGGGAT
Organism: Notodromas monacha; assembly: GCA_905338405.1. Taxonomy (NCBI): domain Eukaryota; kingdom Metazoa; phylum Arthropoda; class Ostracoda; order Podocopida; family Cyprididae; genus Notodromas; species Notodromas monacha. The sequence goes on from CAJPEX010000269.1 coordinate 53,858, forward strand.
CAAGTCTTTCTCTCTTCTTCTTCTTCAAAATCATCCAGCAGCAAATTTCAAATCAAGCAAAATCTCCACTTAGAAAAAAAAAAGAATGAATGCTATGATAAAAACGCCTTGTCATTGCCTCCTTCTTCTTCTTCCCAAAAGCAACGTTGCTAAATATGAATTATTCGGCCGATTCATGAAGCACCGGAGTCACGAAAAAAAAAAAAAAATCCTCAGCAAAACATCCTCCAACTCAAAAATCCTAGGAGGAAACTTCTTTGGCTACCCGGACTTTGAAATGCAAAGAAGGAATTTTCGCATGAACTTGGAACACAAAATGCAAGGATAACCCAATCGTCAACGAATACATACCCCCAATATGGCAACAAGCATTTCTCTCGTGGGGTCTCTTGTTTTTCTTTTTCTTTTTTTGCGGAGGTCTACTAGAACAGGGATGGGCAACATATTGCACACGGGGCAAACGCAGCTTTTCAGCTAATTATCCTTCAAGGGCATCACAGAGTTACCACATTTTGACTTATCCAACATAAACTGTCTGTTATCTCCCTTGGACAGAGGAATCAAGATGATTTTTGCAAAAACTTTCCAGCCAGGAAAATTGCAAAGTGATGGATCAAGACAAAAATCAGAAATTCTTCAGTTTTCTTTCTGTTCGACTCAACGAATACTAGGCCAAAAAAAAAAAAAAAAAATTTTGAAAGCCAGAGGTTGATTTTACTTCCAAGACTGACTCAGTCAAAAAATCTAATCTGGAGTTTTAGAGCCTTTTAGTAGTACTGTATTGTAGTACTGTAGTAACAAAAATGCAGCATTGGCAAAAACAACCCCAGGGTTAAATTCACGAGTACTCATTTTAGAATTCCAAGCCTGTTTCAGTACAAAAAAAAGAAAAACAGAAAATCCACCCGCTGAGCAATAAGGTGCCCACCTGTTTCCGGAATGTAAATTCTTTCTGATTTGCCCTCCCAATGTCCCATCCCAAGCATGGCTAGCTTACTTGCTAAATTTTGACTCATGCAAGAAAAACACGAAAACGTGTTTCATTGTTTCCCTCCGCTGGACATGAGGTGGGTGTTCGACGGGAGCGTGGCAGACTTGTTGGCCAACAGACCCAGTTGCTGGTCCTGGTGCAACATGTGGTCCCTGTGCGCCTTGTAGCCGCCCTTCTGCACTTTCTTGCTCAGCTTGGTAACCCAGTTGCGCTGGTCCGCCTCCGAGCTGGCCATCAGTAACAGCTCTTTGGCACTGTCCTGGAAAGTGACTTTGCAGGGCGCGATCAAGTCTTCTTTCTTGTCCACGTGGTCCTTGTGCACCTAGGAAATAAAGACACGAATTGACAACATTAAAAAAAAAAGACACTAGCTCAAAAGAAAACACATTTGTTACGCATTAAAATCAGTTTTTAAAACTACCAATCGCTCCTTCCCTTTACGAAACAGCTACGAAGAATCATGCAAAACCCTCGAGATTTCCTGGAACCCAAAAAATAAGTTGAACCTCGATAACTCGAAACTACCCGAGTCAAATTATTTTCGTTTGAAGTCCCTCGGAAAAAATTCACTAAATACCTCCGTAACTCGAATTTTCTGGAGGCATCTGGCTATTATTTTGTAGCCCAGGAAAAGTAATGAAAATAAAAATTTAACTTGGATCATTTTGGAATGAAAAGAAGTAAAAGAACAATTCTGCGAAGGAATCCTTCCCTCCTAGTTCAGCATCCTGTCAACATCTTCACAAGACAATTATGGGCGAAGAAAGATCAATTATTCAATTTATTTTAATTTTGTAAAATCAAATTATTTTGAAAAAGTCGAATTAGTTCGTTGGTCTCTTGAGATCCGACTAGAAGAGATTCAAATACTGTACTGTATATTTTCTTCAATAATGCGCTGGACGTGTTTTCCTTCGCGCAGATGTCGCTTCAATATCAAGTGTGTCCTTCTACTGAAATTATTCAGTGGATGATGGTGTTACGGTGTTACTCAACCTTTACAATTGGTCATATCCTCTATTGCACTCAATTCGAGCCCATTTCCATCATTTCAAATTGAATACATTTAAAAAATCCGAAAACCCCCATTCAGACGCAAAGCTACACATGTAGACACAAGGCCCATTACAGTACTGTATGTTTGTTCCCCCACTCACCTTGACGTGACACCGACGACACTCCAAAGCAGCCGGGGGCCGGAACATGGACCACACGGGCTTGGCGCACACGTCACAGTTGGTCGGCATATGGAAGGTGATTTGCACCATCTCGTGGCCCTTGTGCGTCATGGTGATGGTGCCGGCCATTTGCTTTCCGTCGCTTCCGCTGCCGTCATCCCCTCCTGTCCCACTCCCGTCCTCACCCAGACCCCCCTTCCGCGCTTCTCCTTCGCCCGCATACAGGATTTGGAAGATCTTGGGGATGTCTCGCGACTCTGCCCGGATCACGTCGCCCTGGGTGACTGATCGCACGTGGAACAGCTTGTCCAGGTCCAGCACCAACGACGGGTCCTGCGCCTGCTTCTTCTGCACAATCCCAACCCACATAATTACATTACACTCTTAAAGGAAGCAACATTTTCAACAACCGTCAACAATACCGCTTATTCAAGGTTAATCCCGTATCAGCCATTGAAATTTAAATTAAAAACTACAATAAATGGCAGAATCTCGTTACAGCGAAGCGTCTGGGAACATGAAAAGGCTTAATTACAAACGAAAATTCGTTGAAACGAAATTAAGATTACATCGTGGCTATAGGAAAAGGACCGGAGAAACAAATTCGCTTCAACGAGATCCTATTGTAAACTACTGAAAACACGTTTTGCTCTGGAACAAGTAAAATCTCGATAAAAAGTAGAATAGCTTAAAAAAGAGTCGTTCTTTAGGTCCATAGCCTATAAGAGCGAAGTTAAACGAGTTACATTACGAAGAAATTTCATTTACCATCAAAATATTCGACTAGTCTCAATGGTTTCGTTGTAACGAGATTTTACTGCGATACGAGTTACACTGATTTTTTAAATTAAAATATATCGTAAAAAAATAAGAGCAATTTGAGGAAAAATCGGCCTTCACGGTTACAAAATCTGCAAATTCTCGGATGACATTTCAGTTTAGCTTTCGCACATGCCACGATCACAACGAAAATCCATTATTTTTCACCTAAAATTTTGTCGCACATATTTTTCAATACGTATAAAAGTATGGTACAGTACAATTCAGCATTTTTAACTTGAAAAATGTTCTAGGTGTCTCGGAACGGCGTCTTTCACACGACGCAAAAAAAAAGCGAGTGAAAATCTCCCAAACTCGCCTGTTCCGATTCGTAAAACAGAATTTTCTTGGAAGACACGACGCAAAACTGCTTTTTCCACCCGTGGCGGCGGAAATTCTGTTTGATTGGCGACATGAGCCATCCCTCGAGTCGACTGTTGGCGTCAGCAACGTTCAGCTGTTGCTCCTTGTGCTGTTGCTCTTCCGAGTCCTCCCCAGTGCCGGAACTCATGGACCCAGTTTCCGAGTTCATCAAGGCTAGTCTGGACCTCAACGACTCAATTTCAGAGTCCTTCGAGTCAATCTCCATCTTCATCCTCAACGCCTTCTGCGCCTCTTCTTGCAACGCGGATTGCACGTCTTGAATCTCCTTTTGCAGACGCTCCGTGTCCCGATGAAATTTCTCGCGCTCCTGATTCAGGTCTTGCTGCAACTTGCGGAATTCCTTGTCCTTCTTGCGACTCTCCGCGTTGCCCTTGGGCCTCGTCACGGGCTTCCGGTTCAACACTTCCGCCAACTTGTTGACAGCCTGCTGCTTCAGCATTTGCTCCTTGTGCAGCTCGGCCCGCAGCTTCTTGAGCGTCTCCACGTCCGCACCGCCCTCGGCAGCAGCTGCAGCCTGGGCAGCCGACACGGCGTCCGCCGCCTCGCGAGTCGCCTGTTCCAGACGCGACTCCAACTCGGAAACGCGTTTCCACGACTCGGCATCCGTCTGTTCGTGGCGCAACTTGAGCTCGGATTCGCGGGCCTCAAACTCCGCCTCCACTTTGGCCAGTTCGCTTTGACGCTCGAACCCCAACTGGATCTGGTGTCGTTCCAAGTCCGCGAGTCGCTCTTCCAGAGCCTTCCGAGCAGAATGCTCTTGCTCCTGAGCAGCGAGCACGTCCTGTAGTTGAGCCGAGGCTGCTTCCGCACGGGCTGCCCAATCCCCCATGCTCGCCGCCTGCGAATAAAAAATAAAAATAAATAAATGAGTACATTACTCAGCGAAATTTCGGCAGAGATAATTCAACAAAATCAAGGAAGGACTACAACTGCGACTGGCTCTTTCTGTTACAGTACTTCCTCAAAGCATGGACATGTTGCTTTCCCACATTACCCAAGAGCTTTTCCATTGACACTTCACACAGCGTCATGTACAGAAGGTGCTACTGGTATTTCATTAAAATAAAATGAACGTCATGAAAGACATCGTCTTCTGTAATCATCGCAGGGAATTTTCTCTGAATTGAAGAAGGGCTGCTGTCATGATTGTACATTTGAATTTCGAGGGGCCGAGAAATTTAGTTCGGGAGGTTTCAAGTCAGACAAACAATCATTTGTGTCGAGGAAAAGAAAATAGAAATAAAGGAAATTGCGATCAGTGATTTTATGTGCCTTAAATTGCTCTAAAATGAGTTGAAAGGATGCTGAACTGGAAGGTACGGATTTATTGGTTTTTCACATCCTCCCAAAACGCATCAAGTTACATTTTCATTACTTTCCTCTTTCCCGTGTCAATTAAGTAATAGCTAAAAGGTCTCCAGAACATCCAAATTATGGAAATTTGAGAAACAACCCCTAAAAGTTTGAGTGATTTTTATTGCATTATTTCCAATGGATTTAGATACGGACTTCGACGAAGCAAAAAAAAAAAGTTCTACAGGGGGAAAATCGTGTTGTTGCGGTTCAGTTTCTAATTCACTTTTTCTGCCAGTGACGCCTAGCCAGAATGAAGCAACCTGCTCATAACGGGGAAACTCACCCCTCACTGAGCAGGCGTGAGAAGATTCACACAAAAAACCACGAAGCCCTTCTTAAAAAAGAAAATCATGTCATCACCTTCTCATCGATATCTTCCTTGAGCTCCTTGATTTGCGTTTTATAGAGAGTGCTGAAATACTGCTCCGCCTCCAACTGGTCTTGCAGCTCCTTCATGTGCAGCTGCTCGATATTCGACGCCGACCGGAGCTCGGCCACGTCCTGCACCAGCCTCTCTTCCCGGTCCCGCAACGCGTCCACTTGCCGCCGCAGCTCCGCCTCCACAGAACGAGCCGCCTCCAGCTCCTGCTGCATCCTCGCAGACGTGGCCTGGGCCTGCTTCCACATCTGCTGCGCCTCGTCCAGCTGGCCCTGCAACGCCGCCGCCTTGTCCAGCTCCTTCCGGGCGTCGGCCTCCAGCTTGCCAATCTGCTGCTGCAGTTGTCGGTAATCCACACCCAGCATCGTCAGCTGGCGCTCCTTCTCTTGACACAGACTCTCGGCCTTTTGCCGCAAGCCTGTTTCTTGCTCTAGTTTGGCCTGCAGAGAATGCCTGGTGGCGTCCCGGTCCTGCACTCGGTGTTGCTCCCGTTGCAGGGACTGAATCTGCTGACGCTGGGCTTCCAGCTCGTCAGCGTGCTTCTGTCGATTCCCAGCCAGCTCCACTTCCAGCATGGCACGAGCCTTGTCCAACGACACCAACTGGGCTCGAAGGTTGTCCATTTCCCGGGTCAAGTCCTGCTCCTGGGATCTCTTCAACTCCACTTCCGCCAACAAGGCCAATTTCTTCGCTTCGGAATCTGCGGCTTGTTCGGAGCTTTGCGCGAGTTTGCTGCGCAGTGACTGCACTTGAGCAGCCAGTGCTGCATTCGCACGCTCCAGCTCTTCGCTAGACGCTGTCGCAGCTTGCAGTTTCCTCTGGACATCTCCTGCAATGTCAAAACCCGTTTTTGTTCACTCTCCGAATCTCACCACATAAAAGATGAAAATAAACATATAAGGTCGAAGATACACATCCGATGAACGGACGTGAACACACGCACGAATACGAGCTAATTTCAGAAGTGCAAGTATCAGTTTCCGTTTTTCACAGAGAAAGGGCGACAAAAGTGAGCGGAGTCCAATTTCGTCGTGGCATCGAAGACCAAATTTCAGTCTGATAATGCCACGAAAAAAGATGGATCAGTTAGAATTTGTCACAAATGAATAATGATCGAATAATCACAAAGGAGCGAGTGTAGGAAAAAACAAGCACGAAAAATCACGCATAAAATTTGAAAATCAGGTTCATTTAAATATTTCTTTGGACACTTGCTCCTCCCGGTAGGGGGCGTTTTGTTTTTACTTTCATGTGACATGTCCAAACTCACAGGAATTGTATAAATGAAATCAGTATCTTCTCACGACCCACGAACAACAAGGTGACAAGGGCAATTTCCCGAAACCGAGAAAAGCAATATGAACTCACCCAAAGCTTGTTCTTTCCCGAGCAACGCAACAGACATTTCCTGATTCATTTTCTTCGCTTTGCTCAAAGAGTCTCCTTCAATTGCTAGTTTCCGAGTGATTTCTTCAAGCTGGCGTTCAAGCTGACCCACGCGTTCGTTGCTCTGCAAAGAAGACGATTGCTCCTTCGAGCGTCTGCTCATTTCTTCCTGCAGTTTCCGCGACACGTCGGCAAATTGCTTCTCCAGTCCGCGACGAGCTTCAGACTCTTGCTCTACGCGTCTCCGAGCATCTTTCAAATCGTGGTCCGATAATGCAACTTGTTCGCGAAGCTGTCGACACGCTTCCACCGCCTTCGCTTCGCTTTCCTACAACAGAAACACACAAATGATTTGATAAAAAATGCAATGTCCAAAAGAAAAAGTACAAAAAACTCACCTTGTGTTTATGCATGGCGGCCAGGGTTTCGTTGTACTTGAGTTGCCAAGCAGCAACTTCTTTGGGCTGCTCCCCATCACCGGGCACGCGTTTCCCAGTGAACCCAACATCACCGTTCGATAAACCCAGGCCGTCCGACCGGATGTTGTTGTTATTGTTGTTGAGCGACAATGAGGAAATCAGCGACAACTGATTCCGGAACCCGTAGTCCGAAGAAAAGGTGAATCCCACGAAAGGCAACTGATTGCCAGCAAACGTCTTCGGCACCTGAAATCAACCAGCGAAACATATTACACTGCAAACGCCGTGAATAATCTCATAGTTCCAATGCATACCTGAAAGAACTCTTCCGGATTTTCGTCCTTTTCAAGCTCGTCAAAGTTCCTAGCATCATCGTCAGAAGAAAGCTCCGGTACGACGGGTGGCACGCAATTACGAATTGTTTCGAACGTCCATTGATCGTTGGCAAAGAACTTGTGGCCCTGTATCTGCTCGACACCGTGGCGTCCCAATCGTTGCGAGCGGTCAGTGAGAAACTGCGAGATCAAGTCCTTTGCCTCTGCAGAAATATGCACCTGACACAACGAACAGCAATACAAAACCATCATGAGATACGGCATAGTATGAAAATGAGCACTTGGGACTCACCTCAGGTGGGAACGTAAGGCAGTTCTTGTGATTCATGATTTTCCCGTATGTTCCGACCAAACTTTCGGCGTAAAAAGGGGTATCACCAGCAAGCATTTCGTAGAGAACTACACCAACGGACCACCAGTCACATTCCTTGCCATATTCGCCTTTACCATCCTGTGAAGAGAGAGAATTTGTCAAGTCATAGATACACGCATCGATCATCGTATGAAAACAAGGGACATGAGCCAACGAGAAAATGTACGAACAACTAATAATTTACGACCTATGATGAGTATAGTTTCACAGCACCCAAGAACGGGTGATGAATCCTGACGAAAAATCACGCTTGGAATTCATCCTAAATGTCAAGTGCTTACCTGCGAGAGTAACACTTCAGGAGAGATGTAATCAGGGGTGCCAACAGCAGTGTTGGACCGCACGAGTCCATCTTCCATTCGCATGCAAGTGCCAAAATCGGCGAGTTTCAAGTGCCCGTGTTTGTCCACGAGCATATTGTCGGGCTTTATGTCGCGATGCACGAAGCCCATGGAATGTATGGCGTCGACGGCGAGCACAATTTCGGCGCAGTAAAACTTGGCCCACTTTTCCGGCATGTCGTAGTTGGCCATCATGTTCACAAGATCACCACCGGGCATGAAATCCATCACGAGGTACAAGTAGCGGTCATTCTGGAACGCGTAATGCAGTTGGACGATCCAGTCCGAATTGGCCTTCGCCATGATGTCGCGTTCTTCCCAGAAAAATGCCGAATCGCTGCGTTTCATCATTTCAAACTTGGACAATCGCTTCATGGCGAACACCTTCCTTGAACTCCTCTTCCGCACCAGTTGGACTTCTCCAAATGCACCACGGCCTATCACCTGAAATCAAAACACCTCAACACTTTCGACCACGATAAATTCTTCATCGGCAACTTACCTTTATGACTTGGAAGTCTTCGGGTTTCATTCGAAACCGTTCGATCTGCTCCGCACATTCTTTATAGCGGTTGAGGAATGACTCGATATTCTTGCTGCGTTTCAAATGGGGATTGTCGCAGTCGGACACGATCGCCTGGATCACGTCCAACAAGCCATCTGTCGAGAGCGGCGAGGTGGGACTCCTCATCAAAGTCTCCAACTCTCGCAGTTGTCTTTCTCGTTCCTCGTCCCCCATGTCGCCTATTTAAAGGTTCACAACTCCGAATGCACTAGTTCTGCATTTCGAAGAGCTACGAGACATACCTCAAAGGGTATCGCAACTTTATCACGAAGGTAATTCGCAATCAGATGTTGGATGGATGCGTCTCGGGCAAGCCATTCCGCACATCATAACGAACAAAAACGCATCTGCAAAACAAAGAAAATCACCGTCAGGAGTGACATGGACAGTTGGCGTAAAGAACTCCTACAGAAAACTCCAACAAGAATACTGTTGCACTATCTGAGTTCACCACACACACAACGATCCAACACTGAACCAAACCTTGCCCACGGCAACTTTGTTTTCGTTCCACGAATATCAGCAGATGAACATAACCGTGAGCGTCCACGTTGGTTCACGCCATCTTCGATTTTACTCATTCTCGAAGTACGCTCATTTTATGTCACAGAGTGATGCGGTTATGAATCATACAAAGCGATTTCGTAATTTCAGCTAAACATAACCGTGAGCGTCCACGTTGGTTCACGCCATCTTCGATTTTACTCATTTTCGAAGTACGCTCATTTTATGTCACAGAGTGATGCAGTTATGAATCATACAAAGCGATTTCGTAATTTCAGCTGATGGCTTTCTCTTTCATGCGATGTTGCAGTCAATCAAAAAATTACATACCTTATCTCAAAGTTTATTCATCCATTTAATGTCTGAAGACATCACCAGTTTTATCGCTGGCATCCATAAGCATACACGACATATGTGGGAATTCCCACAGAAACGGATCCGATTATCTTATTCAGCAGCAGGATGAGGAATACTGTATACATCACGTTACATGAATTAGTCGAGCAAATTCGACAATAAGTAGTCATTCAAAGACAACTCAATTCTAAGGAGACGTTTCAAAATGAAGTACTTGTGCGGAATTGTGCTGTTATTTACAACTCTTGCTCAATGCCAGGCCTCCATCATCAGCAGGGGTGCCACTGAGAATGCCTACCTTAATCAAGTTTTGGATAACTTGGGAGAGGCTATGAAAGAGGTTAATTGGCACATGTTCAATTTGAAAAGAAGTAACAAACAAAAAATGAATAATTCTGGTCAATAACAGGCTAATTACGATCCCTTGGACCTGCCTGATCAAGTGTTTGAGTTCAGCTTTGTGGTTGACGGCAGTGTTGGACTGGTCAATGGCTACATCATGGGCTTGTCCAGGTTGAACAGAGTGGGAGATGCTACTCTTGTGGTGGATGCCAATGGGGACATTATGCTCAGTGGTGATCTAGAAATCACGCATTTGTCTGGTGGTGAGTGTATCATAAATAATGCTATCCAACAATCAACTATTTCATATAAGGCATCCAGATATTCAAATATCGTTTTCCACACAACAAAAGCCGCCGAGAACTCAGGGGCATGCACATCAAATGTTATATAACAAGAAAATGAAAAAAATCTCCCCAAGAGAAAACTCCTTGCAATTTTCTATGGCCTAAGTTTTAGGTCAGGCACATACAAGTGAATTCATTCCGAAAGAACAATTAATCTTAAAATTTCAGAAGCACATCATCTAATTCAGTAAAAATAAAATTGGGTGTACGTGTGTAAATTATAAAACCAAAGTACAGCATGTATTATTTTAGGCAAATGTGGCAAATTTTTGCTCATCCTCTATATGCACAGAAGTTGAAAGAAATATTGTACTCAAATGAATTTAGCACAGGTATAGACGCATTCTCTCTATAGAAATTTTGTCTGACATTTTTCATTTACAAATTTTTTGGTCCCATTCTTGGAGTTTCTCCACAACAAGATTCGCTCTAGAACAAAACATGCATTTGTTTTGTATATAGATACAAGTGCAACAGTGTATTTAATCAGAGGAAATCAAAAAGACTCCAACTGTAATTGTACAAATAAACCAAAGTTCCTGTTTGATGCAATTTGTTGGCACTGTTCAATAGGTAGAAGAAAAAGTAATCTTAGCTCTGAAAAAGTGAAAATTGAAGTCACTATACTCAGTTCTAATACTGTATATTCTTCAGGGACAACCTTGCAAATTGAAGCACTTGGAGCCAACATTCACCCTGCAGCAGTTTTGACCATTGCCAACTAAGCCATCAGCTTCTCAGCTGTAGCCCACCCTGATGACCTCATTCTGCAGCTCAAGTCCCTGGACCTGCATGATGTTGGAACAGTCAGTGAGTGTATATATACAGCTTCAATAACTTGACCCATCTCCAGTGTCATCACTCAAGAGTCTTGCCATAAACACCGTTTCCCTCCACCAACAGCTGTGAACATAGAAGCCCTGGGAAGCTTGGACTTTATCACAGAGATTCTCGTGGAAATCGTGTCCATGTTCATCAAGGACTTCATGGCTGACCTGATCCAAGGACCTGTTCAGCTGCTCTTCAACGAGCTCCTCAAGAACTTCCCGATCGATCCTCCGGCAGGAGTCAAAAGCCCCATTTTCCCGTTCCTGTAATTCCTGCGAAAGAAGAAGAAGAAATGCAACGTTTAAATCTCCCTACAAAAATTCCCATCGACGAAATCACTCATCAGTCGAAAAAAAAATATATTTTTCACGAAATTTCTCTCACTGTACTTCGCATTTCAAAAGATGACACACGACAATGAAGAATATATAGGGAAAGTACAGTACGCCTTTTCGAAGATCAATAATAATTCAAGCATCATCAGCCAACAGAGGAAAGTGGATCTGATCCTTTTGCCAAAGCTTGTGCACAACTTGAGTCAAATCCTGACCATCGTTCGAAGACAGCGGGTATCTATCCACAAATGACTGGATCATTCCGACCACGTCTCCATCATATGACTTGAGTTGCACTTTCCCGCCTGAAATAATTTAACATTATAACATTCACCAAAAAATAAAACTTCCCCCCAGGAAAAAAGAAACGAATTTTTCTTCTTTTTTTTTCAAACAAAGAAAGCCCACCTTCGACAGAAGTGTTGGCACAGACAAGCAAACGTCTCGGCTTTTTGCGAGCCATGAGAATTTCCCGCCATTTCCCAAATGGGAATTTGCCCTCGTCCGGAACTTCGGAGTAATTCATGAACATCTCCTTGGCTGCAGCAATGTCACCGCATGATTTGTACACCTAGAAACACGTTGCACATAGATAATCAATCGCTTTTCAACTACAGTAAAATAAATTTGAAGAAACCGCTTCAAATGTTTGACACCATTTCAAAATATCCCCAAGATTGGCAGAATTTTTTCAACCATCTGCTTGAAGAGAGTATTGTATGCTTTTTTTCTCATCTGATTTCTCAAGACTCAGTCGAAAATTATAATGACATTTGAAATTTACACGGCCAAATTATTGAACATAGGAATACAAATTTGCAAATTAATGGATGTTCAAATTTCTTAGAAATAAAAAATCATGAAAACTTTTAATGTAATCTTTTCCTTTTACTTCTGATTCTATACAGTATTGTACTGAACAGTTTGTCTCCGCATACCGAAAAATCCGCATGAAGAAAATGTTAGGGGAGAAAATATGTCTCACATTACGAAGTTATTTCACGCGAAAACATTTTTATACAAAAAATTGAAAACCATAACCTACAAAAAAAAAATGCGCAAAATTTCGACAAGTTTTGAATCGAAACGAGAGTTTTTCAAAAATCAATAAACAAGACATATGAGAAGCATCAACGTTGTCTTTTAAATTTATAAATTTAGAAGCAAGAATTTTCTTCGATTTCATGCTGAATATGAAATTCACGGTGTTCCTCTGAAAAATCAATTACAAGATAAACCGTAATTTCACGACAAAACGCGTTTCACACAACGAAACTACGGCAATAAGTTTTGTCAAATACTCGAGATCCACTGTACTGTAATTAACATAATCCTATGTATAATGTATGCACAAAGAAATATGCCTATTTAAGAATAAGAGGACAATTTTTGTTTTTGTTTTTGAGCCATTCCAAGAAATAAATATCCATAAAATACAAATCCTAAACTGTTCTGTATTTATACGGTACCTGGAGTTTTCTCAGAAAGGCAGCCACAGCGGGTCGACCGACAGAGTCAATCTTGGAGTAGTCCACTTGCAGCCTGAGGTCTGGCTTCCCGTCAGAGCCGGTGACCTCTTCGACAGTGATCAAGTCCTGACCTGCTTCCAGCAAGACTCTCAAGATCACGTACCTGGCCTGAGAATGGGCCTGAAGCCAGGCCTTCGTCGACGGCTGGTAACTTTCCAGGGCCTTGGCAAACCCGGAATACACCATGGTCAGCCAAGAGACCCTCTTCATCACTTCGGCTTCTTCGCCTTCGTATCCAAATATACTGCAAAAAAAAAAATATTAAAAAAAATAAATTGCGGTCAAGACGAGGTTTTCACGCGCAATTCACAGTTGAACCTCGACAAGTCGAAGTAAACATTCAATATAGTCCTCTGTAATATGCAGTGTTGCCCAACCCGTCGTCCGCAGAAGTTTTTATTTATTAGTATTATTATTATTATTATTTTTTTTGCGGTCCTCGGGAAATTTTCAGCATCATAAATTTATGCCAAAAGTATCGATGAAGTCTGTTATCTTTACCAGAAATTATAATAATTACTATAAATAATAACATACCGGAGTACTTCCGGAATGTGCGAAAGTTGCAAGCAGGTTGTTTCTGCTCTGCATTCCTCATACGCGCTCCCCAACGCGCCAAACTTGGAGTCGTACGATTCCCCGGGTTCGTACCAAGACGTGATTTTCGATCCCGTCAACGGGTTCACCAAGTTGTTCTTGTCAAAATTGAATCCGCCAGAAGTGTCCTTGACGAACAACTTCCCGCTTCCGTGGCCGAGCAGTTCGTGAAGGCCAACTTGCAACTGCTCGTCAAGAAATTATCGAGATGCCCCGATTTTCAGTCATTGATCAGAATATTATGAAGTAAGGATGAAAATACCTTCTGTAGAGTACATTGAAACAGCATCTTGAAAATACTCTTTCGATAAACTAATCTTCATTCACAGTATTTTTCTCAGAAGAAATGATCATCTTCGAATTGGGCCAAGTTTCTTTTTGTACCAACAAAAACAATTTAGATTCGAGTTCGTTCTTCTGCACAATTTACACACACAGGTCGAGTCTAACAAATGGTAATTTTGGCAGGAATCCATCCACAAACCTCGAAAGACTGAACCCCGTACTTCTCAACCAACTTTGCGTCATCGTCGTTCAGGAAAGAAATATCGCCGGCGATCACTTTAGAACTGGCGAAAATGACATTCCCCAACGAGACGTTTTTGAAACCCTCGTACTGTCGTATTTCATCATCTGTGAAGAAAAACGTCATTCAAATTCGCGAAAAATTGAAAAAGAAAATCGCACAATTGGGGATGTTGATGCCCGAGGGGATCCCGGAACCAGAAAATGTGAGGACATCCAAAGACGTGAAATCCGGTTTCAGGAATTTGTCCTTTTCAAACTCCTTGGGCCAGGGCATGTGATTCAAGAGCGTTTCCGCATTTTCCACCAAAGCAGAGAATTTCACAGACATTTCCTTGTTCACCATGGCGACGAAGCCCTCAAACTCGCCGCGAACTCCAGCAGGGTCTCGGTACGTCTCGATGAACCCAATGTACCTAAGCATAAACGGAGATTAAAAATATATACACGTGACTGAAAATTCATTCGCGTTTCAAGAGTGATGCCAATTTTTTTTCCTTCAGTCAGGCACGTGTTCTACAACATAAAAATCAGTTTCCCGCACAAGGAAACTAATCCGTTCCTCGTTACGTTTCGTTCCAAGAAACATGTTCTCTCTCAAGATTACTTACCTAGTGATTCAATTTATTTCAATCATCAAACGACCACAATAATCCTTTAAATAAGTTTGGAACTGAAGTAATCATTAAAATGTTTTGCCCTCGACTCTTCTGATTTTTCAATTTATAAAAAACTTGAATGCGAGAAGCTCACTTTTCCTCATTTTTTTCGATTTATATAAAGCATTTCGAAGTTCGAGGTAAAATTTCACAAAATGCAAGCATTTTTTGGCCGAAACATTTTGTCACGTGACGCAATTTCGCCATTTGAGTCACTTCATTCGCACTAGAAATTCTTTTACGTGGGACTTTTTCTTTGCGGAGACTCACCAAATTTTCTGCAATATGCTTGAGAACTTCCTATACTCGATAATTAAGATAAAATCTGCGAAGTATCCGCAGAAATCCTGAAAAATCAAAAACGAAAAGAATACTCTACCCTTGGCATGCAGAATTGAAGCTCACAAAAAAGTAAAATTCCAGATTGTACCCAAGAAATTACGTCCTTTCTCCCTGTTGCAGTTCTGTAACATTTAAAAAATTTATCATCCCAAAGCATCAGCAATCTAAATTCCGAAAAAAAAACAACCAACAAGTTTTAATGCGTGCTTCGAGCAGCTGCAAAACTGCGCCCAAATTCGTTCTTCACGGAAACAAAACTAAAAAAATTTTGATAAATCTACCTCATCGAAGATTTTTCAGTCCCTGGAAAAATTCCGACTTTCTTGCCCCAAGTATACACTTTTCCACTCACGTTTCCACAGCCGGGCTCTTGTTCTTAATCCAAAACCGAGAACCGTCGTAATGAGCATCCAAAGAGCCGTCTTCAAACGATTCTGAGTACTTGAGCAACATGTTCTTTTCATTATCATTTCCCGCGTGATCCTGAAATCCCGAAAAAAATTCAATAAAAGCCAACACTCACAGGTAAAACGAAAGCCCCTTTAAAAGAAAAAAAAAAAATCTCACAGCAGCTTTCTTGAGTTCATCAGCAACCAGCTGCAGCAACTCATCATAATCTCCTCTCGTCACCACAAACCTCGAACCTTCGAACTCCTCGTCAATTTTCTTGGGAAAAGGGTCTGATTTGGCAGACGGGAATCTAATCTAAAACGTAAAAGGTTTAAACATTTCTTTTATTTGGACACAAAACTGAAACTACAAACATGTGATTCTCACCTCATACACAGGTTTATTGTCTTGCATCGTTTTGAAGACCCTGTTGATGTACATGCCCATGTTCTTCGAAGTCATGAATCTGCCGACAAGCTTGGAATCCTCTTCAGTGCAGTTGCTGGAGAAATACGTCGTCACCCCCTGGAAAACGCATTCGAAATCAAATTACGAAGCCCGCAAAAATTCAAGGCCCACGAAAATAGAAGATACCCAGGTAATTCCCACGCGATTAAAGAAACTATGTTAAATAAAAAAAGGGTTACACTTGGAACCCACAATAAAAAAAAACGTCGTGAGAGAAGTGAGAATTTTCTGCACTCATTCCAAGAGGAAATTCCTCTCCTTTCACAACTTATTCGACAAGACCAATTGCCAAAAATGAAATTTTTTCTGACGAATGCCAAAATGCCTCGTTTCGCTAAATTACAAAAATGGCAGTCTCGAGGATGCCACAAATTTTTCCTAAAAAAAAAAATCCACAAGGCCTGTAGGACCGGAAAGGCCAGTAATTTAGCATCCCTCCCTCCATGCAGTATTTTAATTTCCGCGCGTGTATTTCATGCAAACCTTGCCATTGAACCCAAGGAACTCCACACCCTTCTTCAAGCAGAACAAAGGACCCTTGATGAGGCCCCACAACTCATCCATGCCCTTGGGATCCTGCTTGTAGGCCTTGGATGCCTTGATGAACTTCTCCATGACTTCCACGCTCACTTCAGGCACGAATTTGATGTCGCCAAAGCCCTTGTAATTGCCCATATTCGCATAGAAGCCGGCCATGTAGAGCTCAATAGCCTGCGTAAAATACCAGAAGACATTGGTCACGCTTTTTTTCTTTTCCAATTTTATTTCACTGAATGATGAATGAAACTCACGTGAAAGTCTTCATCAGAAATTCCTGCAGCTTTCACGGCATCCGCAAGTTCTTGGAAAGTTTGAGATGCAAATGCACGATGCAGCGTCACGAAAATCAGCGGGGCTTCAGGGGAAGTCTGAAAAAATTCAAGCGATGAACATACGCAATATCGAGTGACAATCTCAAGTTTTTATTTTACTCTTAAAATATTGGATGCAAAAGTTTCCAAAATTTTCCTTCCATTATTACAAAGCGTTCAGCAAGTAGTCACACGTCGAAATTCGAGGAACCAGCAAAAAATAAAAATAAATGTGAATCAGAGAAACAAGCCTTTTTCCCATTAAAAAAATGAGCAATTACAGGAAGAGAATAATGGTGATTTTCCGGCATTGAACTGATGTTTAAAGGTTTTGACACGGTGCCGAACTTGGAAGAAAATGTTCCTTCACCCGATTATTCCGTAAAAAAATTTCTTTCATTAATTTTGTTCATTGATTAAAATTTCTTTCAACAATTTTCATCATAAATTTTAAAAAATGTTCCAAAAATTGTATAAATTGATTTTTTATACAGATAATCGATATAAGAAAAGATCTTCAAAATTTAACTGCCATCATTACAACACGTTCAGCAATTAATGTGACACATTGAATTTGAAGGAACGAGCAGTAAAAAAAAAATTGGATTCGGGATACAAGCCTTTTCACATTAAAAAAAAATTACAGAAAGTGAAAAATATTGATCGTTTCGGCCTTTAAGTCATGTAAAAAAATGTTGACACGATGCTGAACTTGTAGGAAAAATGTTCCTTCACCCAATTGTTCCTTAATTTTTTTTTTCAAAACACAAGTTATTTTTATTGAATTTATCTTTCCTGTGTCAATCAAATAGCAAAATAAGCCCCGGAAAATTCGAATTCTGGAGATCTGAGGTAGTAAGGGACATCTATCATTCATATAGTTCGTGCAGGGTTCCAGACAAGGATCTATAAAAGAATTCACATTCACTTTCGAGAGGTTCAACTGCATTAAAAAAAAAAAAAAAATTCAAAATGAATCGCAGACCTGGTGCAAAACAATGAGTCCCCCGAGCCACGAAGCCCGACTAATGTGATGCGAGTAAAGCTGTTGTTTCGCGTCCAGGGCATCGAATGCCGTTTTCGCGTCCAATTGAATCACTTTGGTGGCCTTCTCGAGGACGTGGGGATTCACCATGTTGACAGCCGGCAAAGAACAGACGAGCCGATTCCGAACAGTGAACTGACCACAGAGACACCCGCGATGCGCTAATTTCACACCTGCACAATGTTCCAGCACCACAGGACAATTAACGTGCAATTTTCGAATCCGCGCCAAACGCCCGAAAACGCGGCTCAACAACATCCTTCTATTTCAAGTTGGAGGAACTTGATTCCGAAAATTTAAAACAATGAAGGAGCAGGTACTGTATCGAGTCCCCGCAGAACGGAACAAAACTTTCCATGGGAAAGTAGTGACTCGCATAACGAAATTTTTCAGCCAAAAATTGCTCAAATTTCACAAAGCTCTCGAGCAAAACTTGGGAATTAAAAAAAAAAAGGGAAAAATTATGCCTCTTTTTGCCTTTCAAATTAATGAAATTCGGAAAGCCCAGAGCACAAAATTGTCAGGACTAAAGTGCTTCAATTTTATACTAATGCATTTAAAATTCACATTTTTTTAGGCTGAAAACTTGACGCAGTTTCACGCAGTTTCTATTGTTTATTTTGGCCTTTCGGTAAGCGTATGGAACAAATTGAATAAATACAATGCAACCTCAGGGGAAATTGCGTTTCGCATTACCAAAATTCCACACAAGAACGGATTAGTTTCGTTTTGCGAGGACACACTGCATTCCAATTTTCTGTTGTTGCTGAAAATTCCCAACATTTTATTCCGCTTTTCTTTATCACAGAAACCACCGTCTCCTGATTGCGCCAAAATTTTCTCGTCGTCAATAATGCGCACGTGCAAAAATATTTTCAACTCTCACTTCATAACGAACCTTTCTGAAGAGCGGACCCTCGGATAGTTCGTCATTAAAGGACCCAATAATGTAAATTATTGCATCATAAAACGAACGGGAAGTGCAATTTACACATACGTTCAAATGTATACATTTTTTTTTCCGGAAGACAAAAAAAAAATTTATTTTGTTTCTCGTCAAGCAGAGACTAGTCTTTTCCAAAATTGTTCTTCTTCTTTTAAATGCCAACAATATTGCGTGCGTTTCGTGAGTAAAAATGTCTACCCCGTGTTCTCAAGGAACCGGATGCTCATCGAGAACAGGAGGCGACGAAGACGCGCAACGAAAACCCAGGTTGCTGGCAGAACTGTCCGGCGTGTTTTGCGACCTCGCGGCGCACCTGTACCTGTAACAATACTCTTTGGTGCACATGAAAGAGCCGCCCTTCTTCACCTTCTCCTCGGTCCTGCCAATGCCGCCGCCGACAGGGTTCTTGGGCGCCTGTTCCGGATTCGGCGCGGGTCGGTGGTTGATCTTCCACCAGTCCTCGACCCACTCCCACACATTGCCGATGAGATTGCAGAGTCCCAGGTCGTTTTGGGTGCCGAATGCCGCCACTGGGGCTGTGCCTGCAAACCCGTCGTCCCCAGTGTCGTTGGTTGGGAACTTGCCTTGCCAGATGTTCATTTTGTGATGACCTGGCGACATAAAAAAAAAAAAAAAGAATACTGTCATCTAAGGTAATCTGAAGTTTCCTGATGCACGTGGACTTTCGAGACGATGCAAGTTTACCTTCACCAGATAAACTTTGTCGTTCGAGCCACTCAACTCCAACTTCTTACAAACAGCCAAAGAGTTGATAAGGGATAAAAATACGTAACACACATAGAAGTTATCTTTAACATAAAAGCACTCCAAAAATACAGTGAACCCTCAGTTAACAAACTTGATTGGCTCCAGACAAAAGTTTGGTTTCAAAAATTGATTTTCCCTTAGACTTTCATGGCGAAGAATTCCATCCGTTCTGCGAACCCAAAAAAAAAACTGAACATGGAAAATAAAAATTCAAGAACATCAAATACAATCAGAATAAGGTATTTCTGCATATTTTATGTGCCCAAAATGTTTTTACAGTGTTATATGGAAGTAGCACTGATGAAAAAAATACAAAAATGCTTCAAATCCATCCAGAGAACACACATTGGAGGATACATCTCAAGTGAAAATGAAATTCATTTTTCAATGCAGCAAGTGAAGATGAAATAAACCTTTCTAAAAATAGAAAAACTAGAAAAACCGTGCACAAGAAGAGTGTAGTTGTGTCACAGAAAAGCATATATAAAATGCGGATGAAACATATTTTTAAATACAGGAATAAACATATTCAAAAACCCTCCCCTTTCCGCCTCATGAATATTCGCACATTTGAAGCTAGGACATATTTTCAATGGGAAGATATTGTATTGAAATCAAAAACCACTGATCTGTAAATTTTCATGCAGCACCACGGGTTTCCAAAGAAAATCAAGTAAAAAAAAAAAAACCCCCAGCCTCCCAAATCACTCACCAGGTGTTTTTTTGTTGCCCCAGGGAAACAACTTCTCCTCATCGCCATCTTTGGACCCAGAGCACGCAATTTCCCATTCAGCCTCGGTCGGCAGTCTTTTCCCTGCCCAGGCACAATACGCTACAGCATCATTCCACGACACGTGGACAACCGGGTGATTCCAGGTCAAGCGAGAGTCAGGCCCAGAGGGATGCCGCCAGTCAGCGCCATCTACTGGCAGCCACCAAGGCGCAGCTGCGACGGCGGATTTGATGCCGGCCTTGACCTCAGGCGACACCTGGGCTTCAAGGACGAAACTGTTGCCAAACGTTTCTGCCTCGGTAACATACTGTGTCGCTGCGACGAAGCGCGCAAATTCCGCATTTGAGACTTCGTACTTGTCAAGCCATAAGTCATCGATCTGACAATATAAAAATAAAATAAAATCAACGACATTTCAAAATCGAATTCGCCTTAATGCGTGCATTTTTTTCACAATCAGCATCTGTAGAAACGATTTTGCACAATTTCTTTCTCAGGAAGAAATTGTCCATCCGGGAAATTTGGAGTAAAACTTACACGCCTTTTATTTTTGAGGATCTTTTCAATTCGTAAGAAAAGCAGCAAATAAAGTTTCATACCTTGAAATTATTCCATGCAGTGCCCATAGGAATAAAAATCGTGAATCCAAGCAGCAAAAAAATGTACCTTATTTTGTATAAGTTCTCGTTGCGAAAAATACATAGTAAAGTTTAAAAACAAACGACTATCACGAACCTCGACAAATCTCCTGGGCGACTCGCCATCAGCAATAAACACGGGTTTATCCGTTCCAACCAAAAATATTCCACCCGGGACATGGACCATCTCATTCGTTCGTTCCTCTAGGTTCCAGGGATCATCCGTATCACCAGAAGATACCAGACTTCCGTCATTGTTTGCATTCGCAGAATACTTGTCAGATGGTTTACCATCCCTAGAATTGGTGCTACAACCACAGGTTTGTTCTTCTTTCGCACCGCAATCCGCACACGAACGCGCCGACAAAGCCAACAATAACAAAAGTAAACCAGCTTTCGGGTACATTTCTGCAGAAGAACGTTTTCGCCATGACTTTTCAGATAATCGAAATTGAATGAGATGTTTGCACGTTTTTTCGCAAGAGAACAATGGTAAAAATATCACAAGGCCCCAAAAACCAACTGAAACATAAAAGAAATGAGCCACAAAGCTGAATAAGCAAGGGTACTTTCTGGTGGAATCTTTCTACGCATTTTTAAATAAAGTAAAATCTTATTATAAAGACATGTTGATTGCAACAAATTGTTTAATTCGCTGCCAAATATCAAGAATGTTATTTTCATTTGTTGTGATACATTTTTTCAACCAAGTTTCTTTCCTGGTCCAAATGGCTTTTCTCTGACAAGATCGTGCTACATAGAGTCGTAGACATCTTCTGATGACTCTTAAACTGAACAAACACTAAAATTTACTCAGAATTTTGCTATGCTTCAAGTTACAGGTGGTACCTAGCATTTGACTGTCCCACACTTAGACAGTCAAATCTTCTGGGATGTAAACTTGCAATTTGACCTCTGCCCTGCAATTCAACCTGCAGAGAGATTAAAAAACAAAATTTGACGTAGGAAACATCAAATTTGACATTGTCTCGAAATTCAACTACCGGTACTTTAAAAATTTGACTGTAGCCTGGCAACTTAGGGTCAAATTGCAGGGTACCACCTGTATTCCACTGCTACCCAGAATATCTTTCCAATCCTTCTCTTCAAATTACGTTGCAAAAAGTCTGAGAAAATTTATAGGCACACGTGGCCTAACCTTCATAAAAAGTTATTCCAATTGCTCATAATTCAGTTACATTAAGTCCGTATTTTTCCGCACCGCCAATACGTCCGGCAGGTGTCGCCTGATTCTCCAACCCAGCAATCTAAACCAACTCAACTCGCATTCAACAGATGCGACACCTATGTTTGTTTATATAAGAAAAAAGTTTGGTCAGTGGACATTCAGGGTAATGGCAGCAGAAAAAGTGTAAAATTTAGTGACAAAAAATAAGGAAGAACCAACCGAAAATTGAAAGCATGCTCCACATTTACGATTTTAGCGAATTACAAATATAACCTGAACCCAAAGTGAAAAATAGGTCAGATCAGAAATCTCCAGCTTTGTGGCACAAATTTCACAGCAGCAGGACTGAAACACACGAAAAAAATTAAAGAAAAAGGACTACGCGACTTCATGATCGTTTAAAAAATGTTTCAAAGACGTAAACTGAGCTTCTTCATCGTCTTCACTACTGTATTCCGGTTCAACATTCCCGATAGCCTCGGCTTCACCCATGCCTTCGAAGTACAAATCCGGGATTTCCTCCTCTTCTTCTCTTTTGATACGATGAAGTCGCAGTAGTTTCGCAGCTTGCACACGGTCTTTCTCAGTTTTCCTCGCTTCAGCTTCTTCGTGCAAATGCACGCTGTCTGCGAGACTGATGAACTCCATTTTCCTTTCGTGGTTCCACGACGGCTTAGCCTTTTCCGGCGGCAAAGCGTAGGGCTTGAATTTCGGTCGCGTCGTAGAAGCAGAATGACGAACCACGTCGTCGATTCTCACAGTCTTCATGAACGCTTCCGCTAATCCATCGAGTTCCGCGTCGTAATTGTCGACGACGGTCTTCTTGGCCTCTGGTGGACGAGCGACTTGGGCCAGGAGTTTCAACGTCTTTTCACTGTCTTCTAAACAGAGTCCTTCTTCTTCATCATCCTCCTCCTCCTCTTTCATCTGTTCTTCGACGGGGTTTCTGTGCTGACGCCATTCAAAGGCAGCCAGGGACTCTGCGAGTTTAGAAGAGTAATTCGAAACACCCGAGTTTCTTTCCTGCCTCAGCCGGGTTTCCAACTCGAAAATATTCTTCTTGATCTTCTCCCCGCCGTCTGGAAGATTTTTTAGCAGCGAAGCGTTGGCAATCATGCGTTTTTGCCGCAAAAGACACTCTTCCAACTCGGTCACCGTCATTTTCCGCAACTTTTTACGCTCTTCATTCATATTAACATTTCTTTTTCACTGGTCTGGCGACGAAGGAAGAAAGAAGAAATACACCAGTTTTGGTTCACAAAATAAAAAGAAAAACAATATTGGCCAAGCACAAGGTTTGCTCACGATTGAGTGAGTCTCAAATGAGCAAGTATCGAGACAGCCCAAGCTTTTTTTTTTGCCGTTTTCCCCACTTGCTTCTCTTGAAAACTCCAATCGCTTACTTGGTTTTCCAAAACGTGAGTGAACATAAGTCGCATAAATTTTCAAACAATTCATTTCCAACAAGAGCCAAGAAGTGTTCATCAAAAACTTGGATAAAACGGGATCCTGTGAAGCAAAGAAAAGAAAAGAAAGAAAAAAACGATGGTTCAAGAAATGATTCAACAGCAGGTGATCGAATGATGATTAAATACCTGAACAACTTGGCCTTCCACTTGTTGTTTGCAAACGATAAAAATCCCGAATGGAGAGAAAAATCCAACGCCATAATCTTGCCGTAATTTTTGCCTGGTGCTGGGAAATTCTTGAAGGCCGTTCTGCTTCGCACATGCCACTTGAATAAAAAATAAATAAAAATAAATCTTTCATCCTCGATTCTTCCAATTCCCTCATGCATACCAATTTCACAGCGTTTTCTTTCCTCGAAGACGCCATTGCCAGAATCTCCGACGAGTGGTTGAATTTCAAGATGTCCACGGTAGTGACAAGATTCATGATCGTCTTCATCGGTTCCGGGTCCATATTTTTACTCGACACGTCATTCAACAAGGACTCGGCATTGTAAATATTCACGACGCCGGAATCGTTGCCAACAGCCAACAAATTCCCACAAGGACTGAAGGCTATTGCTGTTCCAACCAAGGAACCACTGTCATTGTACCGCTTCACGCACCTTCGCAACCTTGCATCCACCACATGAATATATCCTCCATCTGCAAAGCATGAGAAACGCAGGTTGAAATTATGAGACAAAATTTCGAAATTATGTCTTGACCCGAGGACACCAAGACTCAATAAATTCAAAAAACACCACAATTTATTTAGTAATGTATTAAAAATTTGAATATTTCAATACGTGGAATGCATCACTTTTCAAATTTCTTTTCCAATGTCAGAAAAGTATTGCAATTGAAAATGACTCCCATAAAAGGTAAGCAAGAAAACATTCTTCATCGTAAGGCTCCACTGAGCTTATCAAAATCAGTAATTACAGTAAAATTTCGTTATAACGAATTTGCAGATACCTGAGAAAAAACGCGTTATAAAAATTCGTTATACAGTATTGAGACTCTTGGTTTTCAACACATTTCAGACAGAAATTTGGCACAAAATGGGTAAGAAATAACAAGTGTTCTTACAAAAAATAATTCTACACCCGGCATATTTTCGAGTCTATCTGATGAAATTAAGAGGAAAAATTTCGAATACACAGTACAGTACTTCACCGCTTGTCTTTGAAAAATACAATAAAAAAATAACATACATGGAACATTTTTCTGTCCAAACCAACTCATTCATTCAAACAGAAATAAAATGGTTTGGCAATTGAAACTGATGATTTTTTTTCCTGATACGTTTATTTGGAAGAAAGGCTTACATTCTCAATCGAAGCAAAACGAAATTTGTCATGCAGCGTTTTCTCTCGAATACTAAAATTTCACTCCAGGAAGTCTTGCTTTCTTACCCGTTCTAATGCAGCAAAATGATGAGAATTTTTATTTTCCTAATTTTCTGCAAACTATCAAATAATTCCGACAACTCATGCACAGATTCAGAACCAAAAAACTGCGTGACGTTCAGATTACAGATTAAATTGAGTCTGTTGAAACAAAACTTCTGTAACATAGTCTTTTAGGAGAACCTGCTGGGACAAAAAAAAAAAAAAATTGGTTCCAACGAGATTCGTTGCAACAAAATTCGACTGTATTTTCACGACACTCACCTCCAGTGACTAATAAGTAATTAGAGCACGGACTGAAGCAAAAGGCCTTGACTGTATCCGACAAGCGGACAGTAGAAATCCACTGCTTGGAACTGCCACTGATGAAATGCACGCAGTTCTCTTCATCACCGTACCCTTTTCCAACAATAAATTCCCCGTCGGGCTGAACGNTTCGACTGTATTTTCACGACACTCACCTCCAGTGACTAATAAGTAATTAGAGCACGGACTGAAGCAAAAGGCCTTGACTGTATCCGACAAGCGGACAGTAGAAATCCACTGCTTGGAACTGCCACTGATGAAATGCACGCAGTTCTCTTCATCACCGTACCCTTTTCCAACAATAAATTCCCCGTCGGGCTGAACGGCAATGTGCTAGACAACAAAAAGCAAAAAAATTCAATAAAAAAAATTTCAAATGAAAAATTTGAAGAAAATACTCACTTGCCAACAAGGAAATTGACGATCTTTCGGAAAGAAGCAGGTTTTAGTCTCCCCGGAAAGCATGTCAAAGACGAACAGATTCCGGCTCTTCATCCCACCGCCAACCAGGATTTCATTGCCATTCGCTGAAAACGTCGCCGACCTCAATTCGCGGCTTTTAAACCGAATGCTCTGCAATTTCGGATTCTCAACACCATCCACCTTTCGTCGTCGTCGTCGTCGACGTGAGAAAAATCCCAATTAAATACCCTCGTCGCGTGAAACACGCAATTGGTTTCTGTCACAGTCACCTGATACAAGGACACAACGACTGCAGTCCCGGCAACCAGGGCCACCTGCGACCACGGATGAAACTGCACAGCCTGCAAACTTCCCTCAATCTGCTCCGAGTTGAGTTCTGCGCAAAATTCCAGTCTAATGTCACCCGCTGGCAAGGCGTCCCTTTTCGAGTCCAAGTACACAGTCGATCTCTATTTTCTCAACAACAACAAAAAAAACAGAGGGATAAATTAATATTTCTTCTAGGATACGGATTGCTTTTAAATCAATCACAATTCACCATCAACAAAGGATCATCCTCATCTTTCGCGTCATCAGCTTTGACTTTCGCCCAGTCGGGAGAAGATCCATACACGGATTCGAATCGCTTTTCCACATAATTTTTGTACGAGTGTTTACTGCCCTCGAGTTTCTGGTGCTTTCCTCTCGTGTAAGCGTTCACAACTTGACCGAGTCTGTAAAGAATATAATGCTATGAAATAAAAATAAATAAAAAACAGTCGCACACTAAAGATAATTTTCGTCATGGCACCAGTATCTGTAAAATAAGGGAACCAGACTTTGGCGACATCTACGAGTTGCTTCGTCATATTCAACGTGGAGATTATGTTTCAAGACGAGCTTTAGTGGGATTGAACTTTAGGACACGGGTATTTCGGCACAGGTGTCACTTGATTGAGTGCGAAAGTTGGGCTTGGGTCAAGTAATTCACACATTAACCAGCAGAGGGCACGAAAATAAAAACGGGGATTAACGTACAGTATTTAAAACAAAGGTAAGCACCACTTTTCTTTCAAATTTTAGGAAGTTCAAAACATAAGGGGTGCTCATATTTATTTATGCAATTCGTGTAATTATGCGCATATATCAGGATATTTTATTGTTTGTGGCCCAAAAAACAATGGAGCAATTTTTCCTTCAGTTCTTCGTGAATCCATACACGGATTCGAATCGCTTTTCCACATAATTTTTGTACGAGTGTTTACTGCCCTCGAGTTTCTGGTGCTTTCCTCTCGTGTAAGCGTTCACAACTTGACCGAGTCTGTAAAGAATATAATGCCATGAAATAAAAAAATAAAAAAAAACAGTCGCACACTGAAGATAATTTTCGTCATGGCACCAGTATCTGTAAAATAAGGGAACCAGACTTTGGCGACATCTACGAGTTGCTTCATCATATTCAACGTGGAGATTATGTTTCAAGACGAGCTTTAGTGGGATTGAACTTTAGGACACGGGTATTTCGGCACAGGTGTCACTCGATTGAGTGCGAAAGTTGGGCTTGGGTCAAGTAATTCACACAGTAACCAGCAGAGGGCACGGAAATAAAAACGGGGATTAACGTACAGTATTTAAAACAAAGGTAAGCACCACTTTTCTTTCAAATTTTAGAAAGTTCAAAACAT
This sequence comes from Notodromas monacha, assembly GCA_905338405.1. Taxonomy (NCBI): domain Eukaryota; kingdom Metazoa; phylum Arthropoda; class Ostracoda; order Podocopida; family Cyprididae; genus Notodromas; species Notodromas monacha. Next base: position 81,030 of record CAJPEX010000269.1, read on the forward strand.
AAGGGGTGCTCATATTTATTTATGCAATTCGTGTAATTATGCGCATATATCAGGATATTTTATTGTTTGTGGCCCAAAAAACAATGGAGCAATTTTTCCTTCAGTTCTTCGTGAAATGACGTTGAGAATATTTTTTGCATGAAAAATCTACGGGGGTGTTCATTTTGCGTAAATACACTAAACTACCCTCAAATAGATGTCACTGGTGCATGAAACCAAAAAGTTCATCCTCGAAATTAAAACTAGCGCCATTTCATGTTTATGAAAAAATTACGAACTCGGTTTTCTCGTCGTCTTCATCCACCCAAACCGGCTTCTTGATATTTTTCTTCTTCCTCTTCTTTTCGGGAATTTCATCCTCAGCAATTCCAGACTCATCGTCATCTTCAGATTCGTCATCGACTTGCTGAAATTCCCGTTTGGCAGCAGCTTTCTTCTCGAAAGTCTCAACGAGTTCAGCTTCGCCTCCAAACAGGTCCCTCTCTAATTGCCTGCGCCAAAATAAAGCAACAAAATAATTTCAGGCACTGGTTTACATGAAAACACGACAAGAGACTCACAAATCGCCAGCGGTTTTATCGCTAGCGATGATTCTTCTGTGCTTCGAGAACGTCTCCGTTTGTTCCTGCCGAAGCTTTTTCCTCCCGGCCTTCGTCAGCTTCTTCTTCTTCTTTTTCTTCTCTTCAGTCTTCACGAAACTGGATTCCAGGGGTGGGGGATCTTCGACTTCCTTATTCGCGGACATCTGCAAATATATGAAATCTTATTTCAGTGCAATTAAAAAAAAAAAAAAGCAAGCATGCCTGATAAAAAACGAAGATGAATATCAATTAAGGAGCCTTCGACAGTGTCATCAGTTTTGTTGCCTTGCTTTCTTCGCGGAGCGACTTATTTTCTCTCCTCCTCCCACATTTTTTTTCAAAGGGGATTTTGTTCCCTCTCGTCTGTTTTTTTTTTCATTTCCTTTCCTGAAAGGCAAAATTTTCCGCAATAATTGGCTTTCGTTATTCTCGGTTCTTCCGCTCAAATGTTCGCGGAAGATGAGTTCGACTCGCGACTGGAACTTTCCACCTCATTCAATTTCCGGTCCCAATTGTGAGTTTGAAAAAGCGATTCGAAAACCTTTCATTCACCGTAGTAAAAATAAAAATATTTGGAGCCCAAAAAGGTTTCTCGGCACCGTAAAACGCAATTTTCATTCAATAAAAAAAAAACACAAGGAAATAATCAAAATGGGAGTTTCCTGCTACTTGACGAAAAATAATATTAAGACTGGCTCGGACCGAAATCATTCAGTCGTAACTTCGTCGGATTCTCCTTGAAATCTCCTGATCCTGAACCATGATTATCATCAACATAAACAAATGACGAAAGCAAACGGAAGCTTGGGATGACTTCGAATGAAATTAAAAGGCCATGGCTACAGCCATGAGTGACACCTACCAACAATAACAATGAAACATAACCATTTCCCAGCGCTGCTTTCCTCATGAGTCTGAAAGTACTGTACAGTACAATATCTTTGCTAAATCTCGAAAATCGAAAAAGCTGTCGGGCCAGAAATGATTGAAAAAAGGTGAAAAAAATCAGCAGTTGGGCGATCCTCCCTTACTTGACGAAAAATAATATAATAAGACTATAATAAGACTATATTATTATATAATATAATAAGACTGGCTCGGACCGAAATCATTGGACCGAAATCAATGGAGTCCCAAAACCTCAGGTTGGTTCAGACGCGGCGACCCGAAGCCTGACAGAACCTCAAAAACTCACTTCTCATCACACAAGACACACAGACCGGAAATATGTACAGTCTCAAAACACTCCAAATGGAAGATCAGTAGCAGGTGTTGAGATGAAATGATATTCGAAACACTTTTTTTTTTTTTAGAAAACAAAGAAAACTATAGGATCAACCGAGGCAGCTTTACACTCTAGTGTAAGGTTAATTTATTTGACAAGGACAATATTTCACAACACAACCAAAAGGAGATGATTCTTCAACGTCTTTCGCGTGAGACTGTTAATATACAACTGATGAAAAAAAAAATTAAAAGATTTTGCAACAAGAAATTTCTCCCAAGGGCATTTTGTCCTTGACGATTGAATGATACGAGGATATCCCCAGGATAGCGGAAAAACCTGCGGGAACTCGAGGTCAACCTTGATCCCATGCGATTCCTCAAGGATTAGGTTTCTCCCAGAAGCTAAAATATCCATCTTCCTTTTAATTTATACTGTACTTCTATTTCCAAAAAAAAGTTCCTTCCTCTGGCAGGCAAGAGCTTCCAAGTAAAGTCTTCCTGCCAGTCCCCCCTTTTTGTTTTCCTCTTCCCCGTCTTTTTTTTCACATAACTGCCAGTTTGCCACGGGTTTTGCCGCATTGCAGGAAGTGAATTCCTTCCCCCGCGTGGCGCCCTCTAGCGTGTACCCCACACAAGTCATCTTCACGCGTAGTATAGTTCCGATTTTTTTTGTCCCTCTTGTCACTATAGCCATAAACATTTGCAAGGATGAATAAAAAAACCTGGTCTTTTTTTGTTTGCTGTCTCTCGTAGATGTCACCAGTGCATTAGTTCCGCGTTGGTCCGTCCCCCATCAAGATAACGAGGGAATGAACCTACTGCCCGATTATTTATACAGTACACTGCAGCATTTATTCATCGCATATTCCCCCCCCCTCTTTAAAACATGGACTCATTTCAACACTCGATTTAAAATGAGGCCTCGACATACGGACGCGGAAAATTCAACTTAGAGACATTTGAAACTCGAAAAACGTGCTCCGATACAAAACATTCGCCAACATTTCTAGAAAAATACAGAAATTATACGTTTTATATCACTTGAACAGATTGAGCTGTTTTCATTCGCGAAAATGGAAATTATTTTTAAAATAAATTTACTGCAAATCATATCCAAATAACTCTGTTCAGAGTTTAGTACGATTTGCTCTTTTTCGTAGCTTTTTGAGCTCATTGTCACGCCGAAAGATCAGATGCTGCGTGAGTTATTTTCCGCGTTTTGAGATTGAGAAAATCAACATTAGTCAATTTTTTTTTGTGGCTAAACAGGAAAACCAATCGAATATGTCTACGATGAAGTCTGCACGAAAAACAATTGTGTCTCCTTTTCGGGGCCCTATTGAATATATTTTGTTGTCTCATTCCTTCCTCCTCCTCCTCCCCCCCCCCTCCCCCTAAAATAAAACCACAGGTCTTTGCCAAAATTAGACGATTTTGGCGGGAGATACGATGCGTTGCAAATGGACTCTTCGCGCGACAGTCTCCTGCGGACGGTGGCGCACGAGCTCCGCCTCAATGGTCAAATCGCGGGCGCCGTGGAGCGGACTTTGGCGCACGGGCGCCACAGCGACGCCCTCGTGCGCCACCAACTCAAAACAGAGATGCGACGCAGAGAGTGTCTGCTCAGCGAACTCACGTCCCAACTCTCCAGCAAACCGAGACTCTTGAAGAACCGAGCAACTCTTGACGACGACGACGACGACGACGTATTCGCGTCCGGACACGACGTTAGCAATAAATAAAAAAAAAAAAATTGTTGCTAAAATTTTGCTAATAAACGGCTTTCGGCAATTCCCGTCAGAGGGACTTTGACAATTTCCTGATACAGTAGTTGGGAATTTTGGATAATTTTGTAAAAATTCAAAAATATTAACATGATCGCGATATTTTTGACATTGTTAAAAATTAAATAAAAATCGTTCATTATTTTCTTCGTACTGTATTTGCAATTTCTTTCAAATTTTCAAGATATTCTATCAAGTCCCTCCATAATGAAATTGTAAAAAAATTTATGTCTAGAGTTTTCCACTCATTCCACAACATTTTGCTGAAATTTCATGATGTTGAAAATTGAAATTCTGTTGTGTAAAATATAATAAAGCCCATGCCTATTGAAAATTCAAAATTTTTGGATAACAATTTTCTTTTAATAGATAAAAAAAAGCAAAAAGTTTGCAGTTCAGAAATGACATGGTGTTAATTCACAATTTCTTGAGATGTTCTCGCAAAAATTAATTGCCAAAAAAAAGTTAAAATTTGTTATTTTTCAGTGGCTTAAAGTTTGATTCTAATTGACACAATTTCAACAAATTCTGAAAATTGTAAAATTTCATTCACTTATTATCTGTTCACCCAAAACAGCTCTTGCACAAAGACTCAAGCCAAGTTTTCAGTCCACATCAATCACGCCTAAACATAAGAATTAGTGGAGAAAACATAAAATGGGACCTTGGGAAGGAAAGCAGCATCACACAAATCTTTAAAAGGTGATTTTTTCTTTCTTTCATTTGATCATGAATACAAATACTAAAGCATAAACTTTGCAAAATGAAAAATCTTCACAGACAAGATGATCACTTCAGATTCACTTCAATGAAATCTGAAACTTCAATACCAAGATACAACCCACACCAGGTCCCTTCTCGCATCCCCAGCTGGGAGACCAGACCCTACATGAAAAACCTGGCCCATGAAGACAGATTCAGTGACCTTGACATACCAAGAAAAGCATCCAAAAAGCAAGAGTCACACTTGGACCAAATATTCCACATCAGTGATGAACTGCCAGCTCATTTACAACAAGAGCAAAAGCATGACTACTTGTGGACTCATTCAGAAGATGACTGGTTGAGAGGAGGCAGTAAATTCCCACAAGTGGCTCCATCTGGGAGTGAAACCACAATTCCTAACCTCATTGGAGACACTGAAGACTACACTGCAGTCACAAGGCAAAAGTCTACAGCATCTGACACAAGGAAGGAAAACTTGGAGCCTACAGAAGCTTCCATGGACCCTCAAGACATGGTGCTCTTTTTGGAGCTCAAGAAACGCAATGAGCAATTGGAGAGTTTCCTCAAGGGAACCAAAATGGGTGAGAAGCAATTTCTACACTTGTGGATGCTTTTGAAACCAGTTAAGCTCTCTTTCTGGGCAAGATTGAGGATAGTTTTGCCATAAATCTGGCCTTTCCATTGTTCTCAGTTCAGATTGTAGGCCAAATCAAGTCAGGTAGGTTAGATGAGGGTTAATTTCAAGCCAGGGTAGGGTTCAGCTGTTGAATCATATGATAAGTTCAATTTGGTTAGATTATGTCAAGTTTTGTCAGGCATTTTGCACACTTTAGTTGAATTCAGTTGCATTGTTTATCCATAAAATAAAATTTTGTGCAATATTATCAACAACTAGGGTCTGAATCCATTTCAAACTGCTTAAACCAGTGTTATTTAACCCATGGTTCACAATCTGACACCGGCCTGCAGAAAAGTTTCTTCAGCATAATAAATTCATCAAAAGTAGCAATAAAGTCTGATATATCTATCTGAAATTTTGGAAAGACAAATTAAAAGTTGGCTTTTCTCCTAATAACCCTAACAATTTCCATGGCTGAAATAAATTATTTTTAATTTTTCATTCTGATGAACCTTTCTTCAAGTCCGGCTTCCTAATTTTCAAGACATTCCATTATAGCTGCTTCATTGGTTCTTAACTTATTAAAAAAACAATTAAAACATTACTTTTTAAACACTAAAAAAATGGTTTATTGAAAAACCTCAACAGATCAGACCATATATTATCAAAATCAAACCTGAAATGAAATGTTTGTAGTCCCGTGAACTTCAACTGGAAAAAGTTCAACTCACCAAAACTTGCAAAATCAAACAAGTACAAATTTCTCAATTTTACTTCCAGCAATTGAAGGAAGGCGATCACAGGAAAAGCTGCTGGAGAACTTGGCCAAACTGCTCAGCAACAACAAAGGTTGCAGCAGCAGGAGTCCAAGTGCTCACAATCATCAGTACTGTTGTGATGGTGCCATGAGCCCTGGTGACCCTGTAACTGTGCCACTCAATGCCAGTGTGTGTCCTATGGCTTGCAGGACACAGCCTGGCAAGTACCATGTCATGGTACTTGGAAACCCCAGTCCCTGTACAAGTCCTTCTCAACCAGCACCTCCACCTGTTCATGGAGCTCACCTTCAAGCTGAGCCCACATGCTCCCACATTCGAGTTTTCATGAAGGAAGAGGGTTCACAGACTGAGAACCTGTTGCACATGTCACATTTCATGGGGAATGATGGCAATGCTACAAAGAGAATGGAGATCAGGGTCAGAAACTCTCATTTCACTGTGCTTCTTCTTAAAGTTATATATTTTTGAATGAACGGAGTGCCAACACGATGGAATTCAGGTTTTAAAATTCTGGTTCTGAAATTTCACAAACATCTGCATGTCATCTAGAAATAAACTCCCAGAGGAACTTGAAGAAATTTACTGAATTGTACACTTGCAATTCAGTAAGAACCACATTGCATTTACTGAATTGCAATATGGTTCCATTCACCAAACTAAAGGTGATTCCATCAAAAGAATCATTAGAAGTTGGGTGATTTCAACTCTAATCTTATGCCGAAAAAAGTTTTTATGTCATTTTTAAAAAGTATCTGTGCATTATGTGAGAAGATCAAAATTGAAACCCAAAATTCTGCGAATTTAATAATTTATTCATATTTTTAAATTAAATATTCCAAACACAGTACAGTATGTTAAATCACAATACTGCAGAAGTGGGTCAAAATCAGCTTTTCATTATTCATAGTTTTAAAGATGCATGGCATGAACAAAATGTTCCAGTAATTTTGATACTTCCTTCCTTGTACTGTATATCAATTTCACAGAATAAAAAAAAAATTATCTAGGTACAACATTTTCATTTGAGTCACATATTATGAAAAATCAGATTGTGAAACATTACTTTTGAAAATTTACAAAAAATTATCTGGGTATTCTTGAAACAGAACTCTTAAGATCAAAACAAGTTTTTTTTATAATCTCAAGTTTTTGGGGATTTACAAGTGTAAGTGGTATTTTCCCAAATACCACTTACACTTGAATAAGAAACACCCAGGTTTTTCAGTCAAAATTTTGATAAAATTGTATCCCTGAGAGATGTGTACACCACTTTCAGTGACTCTTCAGCTTCATTATTTAAAAATCAAGAACACCAAAATTTGAATTTAAACATGAATTCAACTTATTTTCAACAAGACTCAACTTAGGGACATTTTGACTTTGAGACACTCTTGATGCAACCCCTTACACACACGTCACTGTACTTTGCTGAAATTTGCACACCAATATCCATCAATTGTTCATTCTCCTTTGCCTGCTTCACAAGGAAACTCAAACAAGTCAACCAGCCACGTCCTTCATCAATTACCACCCAACAATGTGGACAAATCCTTGGACCTATCACATGCCTCCTTCAGAGGGAGTGCAAATGGCGGATATGGTTCCTCCAATGCCACACAGGCGACATGGCAACCTCAGCAGTCGCAAGGGCCACAAGAAGTGCTGTTGTCAAACACTGTCCACCCCAATCACACTGTCCAGCACAGAGAATGAACCACTCAATGTGGAATGCAAACAAGGCAGAAAACAATTTTCTGTGGGTTCTTTTCTTGAGGAAAGAAAAGTTGAAAACTTTTTTTTTTCAATTAAAATCACAGCAAAACTTTTTCAACTGATTTTTTTAAATGCTTGCATAACTCATTTCAATGCAAATGAATACCGGTAAGTCATTTTTGAAAATTTGTGCCTGTTAATGTAACATTAAATATGCTGTGTCAAATTAAACAGTTTTCTATGACCAAAACTTCAACTTTTGGGAAAAAATGGGTTTCAAAATCAAGAAAGGCTTCAAAAGTTAACATGTTTATTTTGTCAACCCCTATTTTTCTGTTTTCAAGCATCTACATAAAAAATCATATAAAAAGGAGGAAAATTAGACAAGATCTCCCTGTTGGGTAGAATTCTTGGAAAACAGGAGATAAAAAATGGAAATTATGTACATTAATGCAAATAAAAATCAACCATGTTTATTTCAATTTTCAAATGTGTACTTTTCAATTGCAAAAAAAAACTTAGCATACTTTCCTTTAATTTGAGACTAAACTCAGACTTCTGTCGCCTTTTATTTTTGAAATATTGCGATTTTAAAACAGGTCCAAAAGTTTTGGGTAATCCAGTACTCAAACACTACAGAAGTACTTTTTCAAAATGTCAGTACTTTTTTCCTTTTCAGAGTTTGAAGGAATATATTCAACCTGGAAAGTACGTAGTGCCTCTCAAGAAAAAGCATCGAAACAACAAACAACCAGCAAAGTTTATTGCTGACGTAAGTGTCAAAACTCCAGCATTTTGAAAAAAACTATCCTTATGGGGAAAAAATGTAGAAGTATGAATGGTTTTACATTCTACATTTTGGCCCACCTTAAAAGTACTGTATTTAGTAAATCAATGCTAAATTTGAAGAAAAAAACTGGTAGTTTCCCATTTCTATTCCTGTTCTTTGAAAACAGTTGATCACATTCTAAAAGCTTCAATCAGGTGGACTCTTTCCTTTTTTACAAAAATCTCCTATACCAGTGTTCCCCAACCTTTTTGGGCCCACGGAGAGGCAAATTTACATGAAATGTTTTTCAGACCAGCAAATTTTCCAAAAAAAGTTTTGCAGACCAGCAAAGTTTCACAAAATGTTTGCAGACTCAGTGTTGGTTGGAAGACTTTTAGGGCGATTAATTATAAAGTGTCTGTCTTTTCCTTCAAAAATTAAGACAAGAACCATTGCAACTAATATAGTGGAATGTTTTTAAAAAAGTATAAGGGGGGCTTGAAAGGTTTCTCAGAGTGTAAAATTAAAATAATTTATCTTAGCAGGGGAAATTTGTCTGTAGTGTTATCCAGAGGAAAGCCAACTTTAATATTTCCTCAGATAATTTCAGTTGTCTTTCCATAATTTCAGATAAAGATAACAGACTTTTACTCTTGATAAATTTATTATGCCAAATAAAATTTCTTGCAGACCAGCAAATTTTTGAAAAATGTTTTGCAAACCAGCAGAGTTTTATGAAATGTTTGCAGACTCAAAGAAAGTTTTGGCTGAAAGATGTTCATAGCAATCATGTTAAAATTTGCTGTTCTTTCTTTAAAAATGAAGTCAAGAAGAAATGAAACAGCTATAGCGGAATGTTTTAAAAAAAATTATAAAGTTAGGCTTGAATGGTTTCTCAGAGTGTAAAATTAAAATTATTTCATTTCAGCAGGGGAAATTTGTCTGAAGTATCATCAGGATAAAAGCCAACTTTAATATTTCCCCAGATTATTGTCTTCAAAAAGTTCAGATAAAGATGACAGACTTTTAAATCTTTTGATAAACTCATTATGCTGCAGATAATTCCTCACATACCGGCAAATTTTAAAAAAAAAATGCTTTGCAGACTGGCAAAGTTTCACAAAATGTTTGCTGCTTGGGGAACACTGTTCTATGCAACAATTTTCTCTGAATAAGGATTTTTTTGGCTCCACAGACTTCTCTCCTCAGGTTATGAAGGCTATTAACAACAAATTTTTTCCTTGTTTCCATGATTTTTTGCTGTTATTGCTGAAAGTGAGTCCACCTGAACTAGTACTCGATCTCAAACAGTACTTGCATCTCGTACTTGATTTGAAGAAAAAGAAAAACCATATGATCATTGCCCAAATGTTTCAGTTCTCCTCAGAAGTACGATCAGTGGGTTCAGTCATGCCGCAACCTTCGTACCGCGTGTGCAAATGCTCAGTCGCCTACTGGTCAACCTCAAATTCCGCCACCACCGTCACTGAGCACGTGGCAAAGCGGAAGACCAGGTCAAAGCCTCGTTTGACCTGCGCAGCGACCATTTCACTCGTCTCGACCGATGAGGGTCAAGTTCACACCAGGGTCAAGGATGACAAAAGTCGGGTGAATCATTCGCCTCATTCACCCGAGGTGAATGAACAAAATTGACCAAATTCATCTTTCCATCTCAAATTCATCTCAAAATGAAAGGCGTGAAAATCATTTCACAGAGATGACAACTCATTATTTAAAAAAAATTCATGAATTGCTTTCAAAGCGATTTTTAGTACTGCATAATTTTGACAAAACTCAATGCCTTACGTGCAAAAAAGTCCTCAAAATGAAGTTCTGATGACGCTTAAAAATTCGTTTCAAATACCAAGTTTTTACTACAGGGTAACGGTACTTAAGAAGTGAAATTTTTCTAGAATAGGAAATCTTTAAAACCAACATTTCTCGACCAAATTGGAACTGTTTCTTTGCAGAATCCTACAAGAATTTTTTAGAAACACGCGCAAATAAGTTTAAAAAGCAATAAATTAATATCATTTAACCTAAATTTTTTCGTGGATGAAATATTAAAAACATAATCCATAGAAAAAATAATTGCAGTACGGCACTTTATATTCATTTCCGTAGAAGAAAAGAGGAAAACTTGCGAGAGAAATTCATTAAATTCTGATAACGGAGATGAAAACAACAATAAAAATAAGTTTCTCGTGGATAAAATTTTTGCAACATAATCCTACAACAAATTCATTCAGTAAATTCCATTTTATAACCATTTCCTTCAAGGACAAGAGGAAAAAATGCATAAATTCTGAGAACTGTGGTAAAAACAATGAAAAAATGTCACACTCAATTCGTCATGCGAAACATGTTTGCGAGTTCAGTTTTAAATTTTTGTGTTTCCTTTTTGTCAAGATTTTCTTTTTCTTTTTTAATTCAAATTCCAACACTGCTTTCGCAGCCAAAAGCTGAACACCTGTCACACCACAGAGTGCAGAGAGTGGAGGCGATAACAGCTGACCTGAAGCGGGCTTGCAAGGCAGCCAGAAAGTCTGAACATCACCATGTCCGCATCTCGAGTCACTCCCTGGACACTGTCCACACCAAGGACACTTATGTTTTATCTAAAACCAAAGAACCCCTGGTTATAGTTTCTTCAGGGGATCAATCAAAAGTGGAGACTGGACAAAAGCATGGTGATGATGATGATGATCTGAGAACCAAGAGCATCACAAAAATAATCCATGTAAGGAATCTCTTGAGAAATACTGTATTCAATTTCTGCTTTGTCAAAATTCCCCCAAAAAGGGCAAATGAGTAACAGTAGTTACAGGTGGTACCTCACAATTTTAACCTAATCACTTGCCAAACTAGGGTCAAATTGCGAGAAACTTGATGAAAATCAAAAGTATCAATGCAAACACGCGAAAATATGGCCAAATGTTGGTCAAATTGCACAGCAAGGGTCCAATTGCAAAATGCCATCTGTATTTACTATATGAACAAGTTTCATGATGACAGAATTTGATTACAGTGCTTGAAATAGTTTGTTTTACTCTCAATTCATAATGTTTCTTTAAATTTTAAAGAAATTTTCTCAATTATTTTTAATGCTGGACAAATTTAACTATTCATAAAAACCTTGAAGAATACTTGAAGAAATATATGTGACACATTCCGAAGAAAAATTTTTAGTAAAAATATTTTTCTGCAATAAGTGAACATTCAAGGTATTCTATTACATTAGTTTGATTATTGGGAAATTTTCTTTCCCACTTTCTCAATCCCAAGAAAGACCTTGGAAAAACGTGTGCAAATTATCTTGGGATGGATACATATTTTAAAGCAGTGTTCCCCAACCTGTTGTCCATGGACCTGCACCAGTCTGCAGAACTTTTTTGCGGTTCTGTGGGAAATTGTCTTCAGCATAATAAAATGATCAAGAGTAGCAATTAGGGCATCAATAAATATGCGACATTTGTTCAAAATTTCAAAAGACAATGGCAGTTGACATTACCTGATGAAAAGTAAAAGTTGACTTTTCCCCTCAATAACACTTCAGACATATTTTCACATGCTGAAACAAATTCATTTATATTTTAACACGTTTTTACCACGTTTTTATGAACTCACTTTTCTTGTCTGTCTGTCTGTCTGTCTGTCTGTCTGTCTGTTTGTCTGGATCAAATTTTGAAACTCAAATTTCACTCACTTCCATACTAGCTAGCAAGCAAAACCACGTTTTCAAAAAGCAAAAGATAACCTTAAACGTGGTGCGCATGGAGATGGTTGGGAAGAAGTGAAATACAAATGAAATAGATGCGCACCCCATTTAAGGTTATTTTTTCCTTTTTGAAAACGTGGTTTTTTAGATTAATTTTTCAATCTACTAAATTTTTTTCATTCTGAGATATCTTTTTTCATGCCCATGTTTCTAATCTTATGAAGACATTCCACTACAGCTGCTTCATCAGTTCTTCACTTGAATTTTTGAAAAAGAGCAAACAATTTTCAAATACCTGCCATCAAGTCCTTCAGAAAAACTTTTGAGTCTGCAAAAATTTAATGAAACTTTGCTGGTCTGCAGAATTAAAAAAAAAATTGTTGGTTTGCAAAAAGATTTATGGAAATTTGCCAGTCTGTGGGCCCAAAAATGCTGGGGAACACTGTTTTAAAGAACAAGAGTTGTTAACAAAAAGGTTGACTCTAAAAAGATTTTTGAGAGAAAAGAACTTAATTTGCTTTTCAGTTGTTTGCGTTGACCAATCTTAAATCGCAATCGCATTAATTTTCCAAACGTACATTTCGTCTTTCCTTCGGTCCATGATAATCCTTTCCCCGGACATTTGAAAAAAAAAAAAACAGAGTCCCAAGGAAGACTTGGAGAAGAGAGCCTCGTCCACGTGCAAAATATCTCAGGGACACATTTCAAGGAAATCCTCGGGATCCGTCGGCCGGAAAAAAACAACGCCGTCGTCAGACACGGAGAAACGCGACTCGACGGCACAAGTGAAAGAGGCCATGAAGGCGGCTCTCGACGCCATTTGCGCCGACTCCAGAAGCGTCGACAAAACACTGGTCCAGCCAGGAATTCTTTCTCCTACTTCATCATCATCATCATCACCTCATTCCGCACGCATTCAAGAAACACCTCAGGATGGGAACGGAAGAAGAAGAAGCAGCAAGAGCTCGTCAAAAAGCAGCGAAAATTCGTCAAAGAAAGCTGCGATCAGACCGAGACGAGGGGAAAAGGGCGGCAAAACTTTCGGCATTCATCGAAAGGAATCTTCAAGCAACGGGTCTCACCAGGAAGACACATGCCCCAACATGACCCCCAGTGTTTCCAACTCGCTCGACACTCCAAGCACCGTCGACACAGCCTGTCTAGGACACCTCGGCCTCATCGCAAAATCGTAAATTGTTTATTTCTTTAAAGACAGTTGAACCACTCAAAACCGAACTTCAAGGGACCAGCAAAAATTTTTGAGTTGGGGAAACAAACATTTTTGATGAAGGAAATGTAAAAAATTGCAGAAAATTATAATATGGCCATAAATTGCTTCTCAAAGGAGTTGACTCAATTCTAAACTTGAAGGCAGGGGTTCATTTGCCCAATTAATCTTCCATGTCCTTTCAAAACATATTACGATATATTTTTATTGCTTTTTCTCTTTCCTGTGTCAAGAAAATGATAGCCAAAAGGCAAGCAAAATTTCAAGTTATGGAGGTTTTGTGAGGAAAACCTTCAAGTAAGGGAGGTTTTTAATACGTAGTCTAGTCCAGTGTTACCCAATCTTTTTGGGCCCACAGACTGGCAAATTTGTTGCAGATTCAACAAAATGAATGTTGTTCGGAAGAATTTATGACAGGTCTTGCATTTAATAAATGTCTGCCTTTTTGCAAAAATAAAGCCAAGAACCAATGAAGCAGTTACGGTGGGATTTTGGTACTTTCCTGTTATCTCAGTACCCATTTTCCTTTGTCTCGTGAATTCAGTATTTGTTAGGTTAGGTCAGGTTATATTAATTGAAAGATATTTGTAACTAACATAACCTAAATTTACCTAACTGCCTCCCAAAATCAGTTTCAGCAGAATGCGGAAAAATGAAATTCACCGTTTCTGGTAGGTGCACGGAAAGTAGGTACTGAGATAACAGGAAAGTACTCGGATTTCTTCAAAAAATTAGAAAGTTTGACTTGAACAACGGTGTTTCACAATGTAAAATTGAAATAATTCATTTCAGTAGGTGAAAATGTATCTGAAATGTTATTAGGAGAAGAGCCAATTTTTATTTTTCATCTGATAATTTCAACTCCCATTGGTTTTCTGAAATTTCAGATAGAGATACAACAAACGTCATTGTAATACACTTTTGATAAATTCATGGTGCTGAATAAAATTTCCACAAGACCAACAAAAAACTTCTGCAGACCAGTCTGTGGACCACGGGTTGGAAACACTGGTCTAGTATTGAGACAATTCAGGCAGGGGCTTGACAAAGAGAGGTTTGAGTTATCCAGGTTCAACCGTAAATGTCTTTCTCTACAAATACTATTTTCTCGAAAACTGATTATCATCATCAGCAGCAGCAGCAGAATGATGAAAAATTATCCGTTTTCTGCAAGCGTTCCAAAGAACGTTAAATCGATCTTTCATTCGAAATTCCACCAATTTTTTTTTTCAGGTCGCTGTCAATCACGATGTCGAAAAAAGACAAAAACAACAAAATCCGCCACGGGCTCAAAAATAAAAGCAACAACTCGTCCTCCAGCAGCTTTTCACAAGCCGATTCGAAGCCGAGTGTGAAAATCCGGTCCGCAGTCACAGAACACGGCGATGATAAAACCGATCCCTTCACTTCCGATTACGAAATCACGCCCGCCGTCGCACTGATGGTCAATGAGATTTTGCGCAAAACGCAGGGGAAGTAATTGAATAATTGACCACGCCCCGAGGGGAGGGAAACTGCCTGGACCGAGTTGCTGACGGATTCACGCCCCAATTCGAATTGAAAGAAGAAAATATGCGTGAAAAAACACATACATTTTTTCCTACTGTTTTTTGTTGTTGTTGTCATGATCAGATTCACTTCGACACTCACCTCAGTTCCGGTTTCCATTCCGCGGCAATTCCGTCCACGACCTTTTCTTCGCTCTCTCGAAAATTTTGAAGCCCTGCAAAATGGAAGTGAGATAATTAAAGCAATAATTCTTTCTCACTTCCTCGTTTTATCATTTCTACGACGAATGGAAAAATTTTCAACAATGCTGAGTTCTGTCAGTTCAATTTTGCCCTCGTCGAGAGTTCAGAAGCTTCAAGGAAATTCCAATGAAATTGAAGAAAAAAAGAATTCATACGCTTAATACCCTTTTCATGAAAAAGTATCTACTCATTAATGTCAAAATTTCATTTAATGAACTTTCTTGCTTTCAAATCTCACGTTCATCGCAAACGTGTGGCATCTGAAATTGCCACTTGATTTGCATAATTTCACATGAAACAATCAAATTATTTTCTGGATATTAAATAGGAAAGGATCTTCTCTTCTTGAATGCCAACTTGTCAAGCTGAAAACACATCAATTTTGAGAATCACGATGAATCAAAAGTTGGTTTCTTTACAGCAAAAAAAAAATATATATATCGTGAATTACTCCGAGGGGCTTGTTTCAATATTTGCTTCGCACCATCCCTAACCAGTTAATTCAATTTCGAGCAGACATAGGCCATACTTTTTTTTACTTCGGCAATCTATTTCCAGTTTGCATTGATCCTAAATTATAATTTAGGTTTCAAATGAATTTAAATACAGTACTGTAGTGTCAATGAAACGAACCTTCATTCCTCGAGATTGGACACAAGCAAGAAGAATTATAAATCAACTTGGAAAAGGTACTTCACAACTATGCTTACTTGAGTACCACAGACACACATTTCCTCAAAATTGAGAGAACTTATTTTTTAAAAAAGGGGGGTGCGCATCAAGGCAGGTGTAAATTTTGCAAAACGTTTTAATCGTGCAATACATTTCATTTTTCTGGAAAATTTCGAACAGAATTGTAAAATAATAGCTTCTCGTCATGGGAATAATTGAAAAATGAAGTAATCCGCGTACATTTTGCCAACCAGTTCAAATCTTGGTGTTCTTCTTTTGAGAAATTGCAGTTGTGGAGTTTAAAAAAGGGGTGTACATCATCCAGTAAGATTTATAAACATCTTTGAATAAAAAAAAACCCTGGTGTGCATCTTACTCAAGGGCATGTGGTACTTAGATTAGTCAGGTACATTCAAAAAAAGGCCTACTTGCCTTGTTTTAGGTCTCCAAAGTTGAGCTTCCTCGCTGTCAACACTAAATCAGTTCCTTTTTCACTTACCTAAAAAAAAAGAAAATAATAATGCATCATTCATACAGTAAAGACATAAATAAAGGATTAAAAAATTCCAAATATTCTTCGGGAGAACCAACATTCAAGTTTATTCTCCACGAAAAAAAAAAAACTACACCAGCAGCGACGGCGGCGGCAAATGACAGACCATGACGCCCCCTTTTCTCTTCCCTCCGACACAAAAACTGAGAAAAAAACCCAGTTCAGGCCCGCTTACTTTTTTTTTTCTTTCTCGAAATACATCAAGATAAGCACACAAACGAGGAGTTTTTCATTGGACACCTGTTAACTCTGAACGAGACATTCAGACCACGGGGAGCAGGAGAAAGAAAAGGGGCATATCATTTTTCTCTTCTCTTCTCTTCTTTTTGTCTTTTCAATTTGTTCACATCAAAAACGAGCCAAAGGCAAAAGTCCGTTTGATCGCCGTCCAGTAATACCGGTCCCAGCCTTCCTTGGTGCGCTGGAGATCGTTGATTGGCACACCTCGTTGGGTCAAGGTCACTTCCGTGCTCTCCTCCTTCTGCGCAATACTCAACGTCACGTCGCTAAAGTGTCCTTCCGGCCAGGTTTTAAAGCGCCACTTTTGCCTAATCCTCGAACTCGGCACGAGGTCGACAAAAGTACCCTCCACTTGGCCGCCAAACAACTTGAATCCGCCGCCGGGTTTCGCGTCCACTTCCACGCTCGAGCAAGTGAAGGCCGCCAGGAGTTCCCGCTCCGTCAACGTCCGGTAGATGTCAGCGCCAGAGCACACAAACAACACTTTGTCCGTAATGTCGCCGGTGTTGAACTTGACGCCGCCGAGTTCCAACCGTTCCATGTTCTGGTTCAGCACTACTCCTTTATCCGACGCGACTTGTTGCTGTTGCTGCTTTCCCGAAGGCGGCCCCGGCGCCGCTTTCTCAGTCGTTTTCTCCGTCGACGCCGTCTTCGTCGGCAGAATCATGTCCTTGCCAAACTCGACCCGCAGTTCCTCCATGTACTTGCGCAGCTGGTCCCGCACAAACGGAATGCCGACGGCGCGAACCATGGCCTTGAGGCTCGGGTCATCCGAACACCGCACGGAAATGTCCAGGTCTTCCGGCCCGTTCTCGTCAGACAAATTGGCAATCTTGATTTCCCCGGTCACGTCGCTGTCCTTGCCGTACACCCGGCCCTTGAACTTCATCTTGATGTCCCATTCGTAGAAGAAGATGAGCTTGGCCTTGCGGTTGTTGGCCGAGGCCTCGCCTTCGAGTCGCTCAAACTCCGTGATCTTGACACTGCCGACCTTTTCGTCCTTGATCTCCTGGTTGAGCAGGAGTTCGGCGAGCTTGTCCTTGGACCATTTCGTGGCGTTCTTCTCGGTCCAGTGCCAGTTGTTGACGTTGGTGGCGTCCGGCCGCTCTTCGACGATCCATCGGGGATCACCCTCGCCCCACCTGGCCATCCTCGCACAATTTTACCGACACGTTCTCGACCTGCAACAACTCCATCGACGACCTCGTCACCCAACAACACCAATTAGAGCGTCTCAAACGCGCTGAAGCCTCGAAGCTTTTCCAGTTTATCATGGAGGTGAGTACATTTCTCAATACACGAGCACGAAACTGTGGGACACCCTCCCACCCCCCTCAGAGATACGGACGATTCGACCTAAGTGCACTTACGAAAAAAAATACTGTACTGTGATAAAAATGTTCCCCGAAATCCAGACAATTGTAAAAAAATTGGACATGTTCAATTTAATCAGATTTTTGATATCTCTTGAACAAATTCAGCAAGAGTGAGACCCTGAAATGCAGATACCCCAACATACGGACACTTTAAATTTAAAGAATAGAACCTAACATCGAGACAGTGACTCAAGATATGGCCACTTTTCCAAGATTTGCTGAAAAATTCAAAATTGAAATTTTCGCATTTTTTATTTATTTTTTGAAGATATTAAGCTAAAGTATTTAAATTTTAAAATGCTGAAAATCAATTTCATTGTAAAATTACCCCAACGCGTAATCAAAAACCGGCTAATTTTGTGTTTTTTCAGTTTTTCCATCATTTCTGCTCATTACAGCATAGCTTGTTCTTGTTTTTTAATTCTTCAGCTGATACTGATGACAAAAGATCAGATTCTGTGTGATTTTCTTCTGTACATTTATTTTGTTTATACTGTATATAAATTTGGAAAAATTATCTTATTTTTGAGGACTTTTTCTCAATTATTCATTCAAAAAAGAACTAATTTAAAATATGTACATTGAAGTACATAGGAAAACAAGTTTTGACATGCAGACATTCCAACTTGGGGACGAGGTTCATGCACCAATTACGTCCGCATCTTGGGATCTTTAAAAAAAAATGAAACATTAATTTCATTAATAAATTTACTCCAATTCAGGGTCCAAAACAGTTCAATTTCATTGTATTCTTTTTTACAGACTGGAATCCATCATAATTCAGACAATAAAAATAAATGATATGGGGGTTGCTGCAATCAGATCATCAGTTCAATGATCTTGAAAGGATCATTATTATGGCATCTGACATTGACAAGTTCATCTTATACCTGTTATAACATTTGTTTCACTGCAACCTTCACAAAAACCGAGACCATCAATTGATTATTCTTGAGAAGAAAAAAAAAACTATAGGAATCTTCCCACTCTTGCCTCCATTTTACCACATTCCCTGGAACCTTCAACTCTTTCCCTCTGTACCTTCATTGACGGATTCTACCATGAGTGGAGTTTGGGATTTATCTTCCAAAATAAGGTTTGAATACAATTTTTTAAAAACTCATCAAGGTTGATAAAAATGAAAAAATCACGTATTGTGATGTTCAGTTTCAAGGGGTTCCCAGGATGTGGGGTATCACGGACAGAAGAAGGCGCCATGCTGAGAGACTGTGGGTACCAATGCCCCTGGGGGATCTTGCATTCATCCTGCATCATCTACACTCTTTCCGCTATTTTGATTCACTTTGGAATTGTTTCCGTTAATTTCAATACCACCATAGAAATTGTTTCAGTCAAGGCAAGTCTTCCGAGGTATATATTTGCAGACAGAGGCAATGGGGAATTTGCAAAAGTAAAAAAAGAATAACGACTCCTTTGCAGTTACTGGCACTCTTGTTCACCATTGTTTTGGTCTCTGGTTTGAGTGTCAGCTTGGTGGACCCAAAGCATTATCTCCTGAGATACAAGATTCCAATTCATACCCAAGTTGACATTGACCCAGCAAGATATTTGTGCCACAGGTGCAACCTTCTGCGGTGAGTGACAGAAAAATTTAAAATTCTTCAAGGACACTCAAGAGACCATTAACAAGAATGATGCACCAGTTACACCTGGGAAAGTGAATGGCAGTAAAATCCCTTTAAAATGAAGCCATTGGAACCAGTAAAAATAGCTTTGTTACAAAGCAAAATGTTGTTGCAAAAACCTCATTGGAACTAGTAAAATACTGTACTGTACTTGTGGTACCTTGCAATTCAACCTCCCTCAATTTGACCATCCTGCAATTCAATGGTTGAATTTTCTGTGAGGTCAACTCTCAATTCAACGTCTGCCTCACAATTCAACCTGTGCAGAGACATGAAATGTCAAATGCCATGCAGAAAACATGCTATTTGAGGTTGTCTCACAATTTGACCAATTGCAATCCAACCCTAGTCCAGCGAACAGATTAGGGTTGAATTGCAAGGTACTACCTGTATATACTTGAATACCAAAGGCACCCTTTTTTCAAACTTTGGAACAAAAAAGAAAGGTGTGCGTCATAAATGGGTTTACATCTTCTATAAAGTTTTAGAAATTTAGGTTCTTATTATACTTGATCCTAGAAGAGTGATTAGAACCAGGTTTTACATGAAAACTTACTTTAATGGAAACAATTGAAAAATAACTTGAATTCCTGTCTTAATTTGACTTAGAGTGTTCTTATTTCTGAAATATTGTGGTTTCATTCACTAAAAAGGGGTGCGCATCTTACTCATGGATACAATTTTATCACAAATTTTGACTGAAGAACCTCAGTTTGCAGCTTATTTGAGGGTGTATGGTACTCAAATAAATATGGCAGCTTTTTAGCAACTATTTTTCTAAAAAGTAACTCATTTAACATGGTGGCTTTTGAGAAAATACTTAGAAATGAGTTTGTTGTAAGCAGCAAGATTCATGCATGACACAATTTCTCGAAAAGATCCTCTTGTAACACAAAAATTCGTTGTAAAAAAACTCTCGTTGCATAATGGCTATTGAGTACAGACCTAAAAATGAGCTACAGTAGTTGTAATTTCTTGGAAGAAAGGTTGAAAAATATTGCCGTCTTCTCCAACCCCAAACTAACAGAATCAAAGAAAAATAAAAAAAACTGATTTGATATTCCTCAAATAGATTTCGCTAAACGCCAGATACAGTAATAATTTTAAAAGATAGTTTAGTCTGAACTCACGTTGAACTTAGTCAAAGGGAGGATGTGAAACACTGTCACGAATGCGGGAAATGCGTGGATGGTTTTGATCATCACTGTTACGCCCTCAACCATTGCATTGGGGCAAGGAATTACTGGATCATGATGCTGCTCTTCAACAATGGACTGCTTTTGACCACAGCTTTGCTGATTGCAGCTGTAGCTTTCATCTACGGGGTTCTAGCTCGAAGCAGAATCATGATCCCTCAATTTGCACAATCGAGTAAGTCACTAAAACAGATGATCATAATTTAACTTGAAAAATTATAATTATGAATTCTTAATTCAATCATAAACTTCAGCAACATTCACAGTGGGATGTTTCACTGATTATGTGCCAGTACTGGTACTTGAGAAATGTATTTCTTTGGGTTCCCAATAGTCAATTATCAATTTACAAATACTGTATACAGTTTTGACTCACAAAACTTTTTCTCAATCAATCTGCTGTCAATAATTCTGGGATATGGAAAAATTGAGACAAACCATTCAAGACTGGACAAATGAAGACAGAAAAGTTGAGACAGTGCCAATTTGAGATGGGGTGATTTAGAGACAAGGATATTTACAGACAGGGATAATATGAGACAGGGACAATTTGAGACACTCCCAAAGCATCTCTGCACACAAATTTTTTTGACACTTAATTTTCTGGTTTTCCCCAAGATTCTGGGGAAGACATACCTTTTGGCCAAACAGTGCTATCTTTGTTCCTTCAAAATAAGATAATACGGAGAAACACAGGAAAGCCATTCTGGTAATGCTTCTGTTTAAATAGTCTGAGTCTCCAAATGTATCCGTCTCAAATTGTCCCTGTCTCCAACAATTGATGCCTCAAATGGTTCCTGTCTCCAAATGTTTTCATCTAAAATTGGCCCTGTCTCGAATTGTCTTCATCAATTTTTCCTAGATCCAATAATTTTCGGGGGCCCCTTTTTCATTTTTCACAGAAACAGATCTGGCATCTGACAAATTGATCTGCTTCGGGTCTCCGTGTTTGGCATTGATTCCCCTAATCGTCGTCATCGTTTACGTTATCCCGACAGTTCTAGTACTCTTCAGTTTCGGCGCTCTTGTCGGCGCCCATTGGAGCCTCGGTAAGTACACTCTACGAACTTCTTTTTTTTTTTTTAAACATAAAACAAAATACTTCACCTCCATGCAAAAACTCGATCAGTTCGATCTTCGGAAACACATTCGAAGTTCATAGACCATTCAACAACGCATAAACTTTCAAAACACGCGACTTTTTCGGAAACCACTTCTTTTTCCCCAGTTGCGGAGAACTCAACCACTTGGCAGCACTTCAAAGAGAGGAAATCGACGCCTGAAAAAGGAAAAAGTTTGATCATGAGGCAAGAAATCGAATCATGACACTAAAAAGAAAAAATCTGAATTAAGCAGAAAAATTGGAGAATTCACTGTAAAGTTGAGCAAGTTCTTGATTCTTTGCTCTTGTCTAAACCATAGGTGTCTGTTATGCAACCTGTTTTCCTGCTTCACAAAGAAGAAGAAGAAACCTCCGACCATCCCCGAAAGGAACTCTGATCAAGTGACTCATGACAGAAACATCCCGGGAAAAACGGGTTCCAAAGAAAAACTCATTGGCGCAGAAGGACAGTGACTTCTCCAACTTTCCCTTCGCACATTTCCTAGATTACAACGCTTCTCTGCTTTTCTCAGCTTCATATTCATCGCACACAAGCCCAACACAATTGAGATCAGTGCCTTTTTTTTCTGCAAGTGCAAGAATGAACCAAGCATCACAGAACGGCTACCACAAAAAGGGAGAAACAAATCAATCGTTGAATTGCGAGGTCTAGAAAAGTTTGCTCTTCTAAGGCCCTTGTATAAAAGGACTCACAAGCCAAAAATTACTCATATTGTGCAGTTATTTGAGTACTTTTCCTTTCCTTGGGAAATGCTAATACAGTATCAGAAATGGAGAAATGGACGGCAGACATTGCATAGAAGGCATCCAGAAAGTTCTCAACTTTCTTCATGCGTGATACAGGCAGATTCAAGTCACTAGATTCGAAAAACTCAAGAAGTTAACGGCATATTTTAATGAAATTACAGTCGAAGGAAACTTAAGAGAATGTCACATAAAGGTGAAAAAAAAATCCTTGCATCAACTGGAAAACAAGTGTTCGTCACTTCAAAGAAAAGCTGACCTTCAGGACATTTTTGGGATCCCCAAAATGAACATTTTCTCGTCAAAAGTAACAGAATGAAGAAAAATTGCTTAGAAAAAAGATTTCTGCCTTTCCACCGTGAAGATATCCTTGAAAGGCCAAAAATTGTTCATCCAAATTTCCCAAGTGAAGATCACTTGGATATTTTCCAGATGATTTCAGGATTTTTTTTTTTTTTCATTTCTTTCACTATCGCACGTTCCTTCGACGTCAATTTAAAAAAAAAAGCCTCGAAACGTCAAATTATTCATTTTTTTTTAGTCTAGCAGCGTTTCATTAACCCACTGAAAGGTTTTGAAACTCCAAACTTATCTTATTTTCGCTGAAAAAAAGGCGAGGTAAGCAAAATTCTGCTGACAGCACATGCCACATGAAAAAAATTTCGCGCTTGGTCAGAAACTTGGCAACTCAAGAGTGAGAACTGTAACTCGCAAAATGACACCTGACAAAAATGGCTTGTTACAACAGACGCGAAAAACTAGAAAAAATCCTTGCGCACGTGGAATCCTTAGAGAAAACAATGCAAAACAATTTAGACTCGCAAAAAAAAAAAAAAAAACTAATCAACAGAACAAGCTGCACCAAGGAAATCGTCAATTCTTCATCCTGTTCGACACCGGCAAATACAGCTTGAATTCCGCGGGCAACTCGTCTTCTGAATACAGACGATCCGAGAAGTACACCCGACGGATTCTGCAATTGGCGTGAATCTGCACTCGAAGCGTTTCCACGTAGTTCGTCCCATACGCCCTTTTCGTGAAATCCGCCAAATTGAACTGAATCTGGTTCCAACCCTCGTCCATCCTCATTGGGATCGTGCAAATAAACGGTTTGACTCTCGTCGTTGACTGGTAATTACTTGCCCTGAATCGACGTCTGACGTTCTTGTCATCCAGGATCTATGGATTTTTAAAATGTGTGTTAAGAAGGCGCAATAATGAACAACTGACGCGTAATCCAAGAATCCGAACAATTCTTTGCACTTTTGCAAAAATGTACTACGCCAAGATAAATTCGCGCTCTTCTATTTTCGGGCGAGTAGATTTCGATTGCAATCACAGTGGCTTTACATCACCACAAGAGCAGTCAATACTAATGCAGATGCAAAAATTCAGTATAGAAATAACGAATACCTCACAATTTTTTTATACCTTCAATTAAATACATATGAACAATTAGACAAGAATTCAGAATCGGCCATAAATTTCTACGCACAACTTCTACTCCAAGTTGGGCCCTCAACTTTTTTCTCTCGATTTCCCAAGTTAAAGACACTAACCTGTACTTCAAACGTGAAATACTTCTTGAGATTCTTCACAATCATCACCAGAAACGGCAACTTGATGCCCAGAGTCTTCCTGGGGTCAGCAGGACATGTGATGAACGTTGTACTGAAATTCAAACGTTTTCGTGAGCAACGGAAACCATCATGAACCTGATGATAGAGACAAAACTGACCTCACATTAGTACCAATGATCTCCAATACTAGAGATTGAATATCATTGTCTGTGATCCTCTTGATGTGACCATTTCTCACCTGAAACACAGAATTCCGAACATTACACTCCTGCGTGTCCCGAAGAGTTTTGACATGAATAAAGATTGAAAAAATTCTCAAAATTTCCCTCATTGGTATGCTAAGCAATAGTTGCTTTCCCTAGATTTTAAAGAAATTTCACTAGACACTGCATAATAAAATGAAAACTTTTCAAGTACAGCCAGAGCTCTTGCTCATTTCCCAACATTTTAAATATTTGTATGAGCTTAAAAAGTTAAATTTTTTTTAGCAGAAAATAAACAATGAATCTATTGATCAATAAATTTTCAGAATCACAGCTTTTTGTGTCAATGCAACTAATTTCACGTAACAACACTCTGAAAAATCTTTATAAATACTCAAAAACATTGAAATAGAACGTTTGTAAACGAAAAACTTCATTGAAAAAATCATTAAAAAAATAGTAGTGAACTTCCATACTCTAAAGAAGTGGGAAAAATTCCTTTAGCATGAATCAAGCTCGGAATACAACCCTTGCATCAGATGCTCACCTTCTTGTCCCAAATTTGCAGAGGTTTACTCCCAATGCTGTACAAAATTGACAAGAAGCCACTTTGGAATGTGTTCTTGAACATTCCTGCAATATTCACCAACACCCTCCTGGAAAACAAAGGAAAAGAGAATCAAGTTACCAGAGTTTCAACGTGTTTTCAACGAAAAATACAGCAAATGCACACAAGAAATGATCCAAATTGTTAAAAGCTTTCTTCCATCATTGCTCCAAAACCAATGCGTTGTTCCAAAATACGCACGAACAATTCCTTTTCTGCTTCTCAAATAAAACGGAACGGGAACATTCGAACAAGAAAAACCGCCTCAAGAAATTACAGAAACTCGGCAGACACGTGATTCACCAAAAGGGATGAGGAAGTTTCGAGTTTTTCCTTCTTGGAATGTTACGTTTTCAGGGTTCATGCAAGAAATAAGCAGTCAACACCTCGCAAAAGATAAATGCAAATTTCCAGGAAATGTTCCTTTCTCGCAGAACGAAAAAAAAAAAAACGCTAAAAAATCCCGTATGAAAACGTTTAAGCAAACAGACTTCAAGCAAGAGAGGAAACACACTCATTTTCCCCAAGAAATATGCTGCCAAACTTATTGATGAACCCCAAAAACAAGAAACTTCAAAACGAAAATCTGAAGGGGAAAAGAGAAAACAAAACTAAAAGCAGCGATGAGTGGCATCACAGCAGGAGGATATTGATGAATCTGATCGCTCAATCGGGATTCCATACAATCACAGTAAATCCAAGTAGTCCTCTAAAAAAAAATTCACACACACGAACATACACACACACACACACACTAATCAACAATCAATTCTTTCCAGATTCTCGGTTTCCATGTCCACAATTTTGGCTTCAATTCCCCCCCACCTCGATCTCTTTGACTAGTATTTGGAAGCAGAAACGAAGGGAAAAAGGTCGTCCAAAAAATCCGAAACCGCGCCTCACTTTCCCCGTAAAAAAATCTTCGCACACTCCTCAAATTAGGCAGAATTTTCCTAGCTAATTCAACTCCTTTTGCTCATCATCATCATTGCAAGCAAAGTATCGGTGACTAGTAGCATTTCCTAACAATCGAATAAAATAAAAAAAACATACACACTTCATCAAAACAAGCTCTCAACACGGCATTCGCGGGCCAACGAAACAGCAGAATTTCCCCACCAATTTCGAATGCAATAACATCTCCAGAAATTCCTGTCATCCTTCGCCGATAAATCCTGATCAATTTAAATGCGTTCATTTCAAAATAAACGGGATTTCTTTTCTGACGCAACGTCAAGGGCACGCACTTGGGAATATTCTCAGCACTTGAAGCCTCTACCAGCATTCGAAACTCATTTGCGTGTCAATTTAGCATGAAAAGTTTCTGCGAGCTACAAAGCGAGGTAGTGTTATAACACGTGACCGACCGATGAAGTCTGACCAACCTTGAGAGGAAACGTAGTGCAAAATCGACTGTAGAATGCTGATAGTTTCAGTGGAACTGAAATTAGCTGTAAAACAGATGCTGCATTATCCGTTACAATGCATCAATATTAATTGAATTTCATGCCTGCAACATTTACAGAATCAGCGGAATTTAGTAATCAATTATTTCAATTCTTCCATGAATTGGTTCGAATCATCCGAACAATTGCAAATATTCAAACAGTCTAGATTTGATATATCACGCTAAAACAAATTCAAAATTTTGAGGTAGATTTGATGAAAGTTCAAATTTATACAGCAAGAAACCCATTTGATATACAGTATTTCTGAATTATATTTCAGGAGCAATCACAAATTAAAGCAGTACTCCTCAATCAGGGCTGGTCACAACGATTTTCGGACAGCTAAAATGGGTACTCAAGTTTCAGCGGTTGGGCTCATATTTTAGAACGAAAAAGGTTTAAAAACCCTTCGCATGAAGAATAGACGCTTCATTTCCTACTTTTCGGCGTACAGTAATTTGTGTTCAAAAGAAAACCTTCCATTATGTACCATTTCTTTGAAGAAGAGTAATTAAGCTTCTGCTTTCTTTTCGTATGAATAATAGACGAGGATAAAAATTGTTCCGGAAACGATTAGACGGCTTTGTCGTCTATACTTCAGCCTTCAGCACTTTCAATTCAATTGAATTATTTCCTGAAGAATGAATATATTTTCAATAAGAAAATCTTCAAGCACCACGTTTGTTCAAATTTGTTCCAAGGAAACGACCGAAAACGCAGAAACTTTAGAACAACTTCCTTCCTTTAAATCAGGATCAAACCATAGAAAATGACGTCCTGCATTACCCCTGAAAAAAAAAGTACAAATCTCTCCGCATTTTTTTCTCAAAACATGACAGCCCAACCGCGGCAGCATAAAAAACTTATTCTGATGGTCAGTCACATACTCTTGACAGCACCAAAAAGGGGGAAGGGGAGGCGAATCTCACGACATGTTGCACGCTTTGCCTGCCCCTGTGCTGGTGGTGCCGCCGCCGCCACTCGGGCCAGGACACTTGCCGTGCTGATGTCTGGCCACAGCAGCAGCCGCCGTCCCACTGGTAGCAGCTCCAACCCTCCGTTTATCCATGAACGACTTAATCTTGCCACGCTTCTTCACGCTTATAGTCGTAGTGCCGCCAGCACCGTCGTCTCTGTTCTCCACAGCTTCCAACACAGGCACCAGCAACACACGGCGGCCGTCGTTCTCCTTGCCGGCGGTCCTCGACCCAGCTGTTGACCTGTGATGATGATGATGATGGCGTTTCTTGTGGTGGTGGTGATGATGATGATGCGACACCGCCATTCCGCCGACAGGAGACGCTCCCACGTCCTCCGTATTGCTCTCGCTGTCGCTGTTGTGGCGTGACGTGGAGAGAACACGTGACGACGACGATGACGTAGGCGGGGTCGTCGCTCTCAGCAACCTCATACCATCCGCAGATGTCGCCCGCTTCGCTCGAGGGTCCAAAATCAGCACTTGCAGTTCTCTGTGTCCCACGAAAGCGTTTGGGATTAGAGACAGAGGAAAATACCACTTCCTCGAAGTGTTGAATGTGGAAATATTTGTAAATTTGCGGAAAGGAAACAATTGTAAATAACACGCAGTTGCTACGGCAATATAGCGTGTCGAATGAAAAAATATATACTCGGCTTCCAACCGTACAATGAAAAAAACTAATTACAATTGGTACCCCGCAATTCGACCCTAATCCGTTGCCAGACCAGGTTCGAATTGCGAGACACTGTGTAAAATTAAGAAACAGCCGCAAAAAACACGAGAAAAATGGCTGAAGGAGGTCAAATTGCGAGTCAACCTCCCAGTAAATTCGACCATCGAATTTTCTGGAAATACGGAAAAGCCACAAAAGGCGGACGCAAAACCCCAATCTCAACATTTCTTCGCCAAAAGCAAGCCTCTCAACCAAGAGCGTCAAAAGGGCGCTTAAAAACTACATTGGGTCTCGACCTGCGTGAGACTGGAAACTCAGTCATACAACCCTTAGCCAAAGGAATTATCTCAGCTATAATTCACTCGATGTGGCTGAGAATTGAAAAAAATAAAAAAATCTTTCCCAAAATTGGAACATTGCCAAGTCATCTCAAGTCCTCACCCGATCCTGCTCAACGACTGGCTTTGACGCATGAGACTGATACGCCTTCCAGCGGGTCTACTCCTCCAAATTTCATTACTCGAATGCCTCCTTTGCAGCCCGTCAGCAGAGACGATTTTCTTCGACGTCGTCGTAGTCGTCACTACATCAGCTGGAGGACGAACAGGCATTTGCTGTTGCTCCTCTGCACTCGAGTCATCGTGCGAAGAATCCCGTCTCTTCCACAGCAACATCTGCTGCTGCTTCTGGTTCTTCTTCGCCTCTTCTTCGTCCGACGCGTCCGAAGACGAACAACTCGGCAACTTTCTCACAAAGTGACGCTTGGCTATCCTGCAACGCGTCTGCAGGCCACAAGAAGAAGAAGAAGATGCTACAGCGATGTTTTTGCTATTCATGCCAGTCTGGCTTCCCGAGGACAATATCCCCTTTCCGACAGCACACGACGACGACGGCGAGACGATCGTCGCGGGAAGAAGTCGCAGGGATCCGTGCTCCACTCCACTCGCATCACTCTCGTCCTCTTCGCAAATTTCATTCAGCACGAGCTGCGGGGAACTCTTGACCGGATGCAGCTTCCTGACGCCGGAACTACTAGTCCCGGGTTTCTTCGTCGGCGACGAGCTCAAACTGTTGCTCCCGGAAGACGACGTCGACGACAGGGACTCTTCTTTCAGCGCGCTTTGCAACGCGTGGAAATCGTCCAACGAAGACGGATCCCGTTTCCGCGGCCTCTGGCTTTCCTCGTCAGACAGAATGTTTTCGGCGGACTTGGTTTTGACTAGAGAGCAGACGACGTCTTGGTCTTCGTCTCTCGCGTGGGGATGCGAAGGGTGAGGAGGAGCGAGATGAGTGGCTTCTTCGGGCGCCGAATGGCATTTCGCGGTTTGTTGGAGTCGACGACCTCGAAGGCGCTTCTCGGCCAACAGGAAATAAGTGGCCGTCACGTGATTATATTCATCCTTTTCGAGGCAACTGGAAATACAGTAAAATTCTGTTACATCGAACCTGTTTATTACGGATTTTTTTATTTGTCCTGGCAGCTTACGATAGGCGTAATTTTATAAAAATCTCATTACAAGGAAAATTTTAAGCTGAAATCTCATTAAAACGAATTTCGACATTGATTCTGTGCATAGGCTATAGAGAATATTTGATAAGATGGCACAAAAAATGTAGAAAAAATTAAAATGAGCAGCATTCAAACTTCATTGAGCACAACAACTTTCTGCAGAAAAAACGTGGTGTTCAAAAAAACAGAACAAAATAACACAGTTCTTGAAAATTCTTTAGCTCCATTTTAGAATGTATGCCTTTCTTTCAAGTACAGTAAACAGTACGTTAGAAAAATGTTCCTCTATTTGAAAGAGCAGACCATGAGTGAGGAGGTTGATTCAGAAGGAAGTACTGTATTTTTGTCACATGAAATTGTGCTTCATTTTATTTTTCGATACAAGCAACACACTAGTATATAAGCAGGTTTAATGAAAGGAAAGTATTATTTACTTATAAAGTTTTCTCTTCAGTTCATCAGAAATACTCATTAATTATAATAGGTCTTGAAGTTATCTGTTCTGGAAGCACTTTAATGTATTTACTGCTCATTTCCCCCAAACTTTCAGCCTAAAATGTTTTAAAAACAATAGGTCTCAATCCACCGAATTATTCGTCACAACTAATTTTCTTTCATGTCCCCGGAAGTTCGTTGTAACAAGATTTTACAGTGTTTGAAAAATCATGAAGATTAAAACATTTCTTTCTCAACAAAACGGATGCATGCGCAAGAAAATCGGAAAATTTCTTTCATTTTCCCGAACGATTCAACAGAATAAAAAAACCAAATTGTAAAAATCACAGAAACACTAGCAAAAATAGAATTTGAATAACATAATGGAAATGCTTCATTTTTTGAAACTCCTGTTTCCTTTTCCTGAATTCCGGGACATCAATATCATTTTTTTCCACATCCAATACGCTCCAGAAAACTCTCACTAAATGTGAACCTTTAAAAATCTAATCCCGAAAAATCTGGCAGAAACGGCTGCCAGAAACCGAGAAAATATGTGTTTACAGTATTGTATGACGAACTTCAATTTTGGGGGGCGCAAATTTCACGACACAAGTGAAAAAAACTTAAGAGGGGATTTTTAAATAAACCTTCATCCATCTCTGAACTTTCCTACAAGAAATCCCATGTCACAGTAAGTGAAATTCAAAATTCTGAGCAGAATAATTCCAACAAACCAGTGAATCTGTTCCTCGTCGGCGACCCCTCCAGTAACCATTTCATTCACTATAGCACCATGTTCTTCCTCGCTCAGGTGATGACGAGAAACCAAAGGCAGGTAGTCTTCATATTTGGCACAATCCCCTTCTCCTAAATCCAAAGCATTGAAAAAAATATCAAGACCCGTCCACAAAAGACAAAAAAAACATCGCCGCATTTCCAGATAATCTCTTCAAACACGAAATGTTTCGCCAAATGTTCAACGGGACCAAAACATTTTCCAATAAAAATTAAAAACCGCATTTTCGAACGATCCAGTCGCAGAATTTTACACATACCTGGTCCACACATGAGCCATTGATCATTAGCAATCGATTCCAACGAAGCTCTATTCCCAGGTTCACGTTGCAACATCCGTCCAATCAACTTTTTGCACTCCTTGGAGACATGAGCAGGAACTGTATACTTGCAGTCCATGATCATGATGAGGGTCTCGTTATCAGTGGCTTCTTGAAAAGGAGGTCTTCCGCAAACCAGCATATAGAGTATCACTCCCAAGGACCAAATATCTGCAAAAAGTCGAGAGGAAATCACAAAAAGTTCAGCCCTCAAATTTGCTAAAAAAAAAAAAAAACTTAGATCTCCTGTTGCTTTTTTATATAAAAATAAAATAAAAAAGTGCATTCATTGTCCTACTTACGTTCATCATACCAGTTTAAAAAATGTTCTCGCTGTTTCCGGGGTTTCTCACGCAAGGATTATTTTTTTTACAACATAAATTTCCATTCAAAGTCAATTCAAGTTTAAAAATAATCGATGAACCGACTTCTATGTTGAATCGAGAATAAACTTTGGTCAACGTTTTCTCAGATGGCGGAAACGATGTGATGAATACAAGTCTCAAACTACTTTTTTGGTCTTTGCTTCTGCCCAATAGTTTCTCCGTTGATTGGGAACCGTCCAAACAAATTAGCATCATCATCATACGCAATAATAATTGCACACACACTTCAGGTCGAGCTGAGTAACGGTCAACAACAACAACAATCAAAAATCTCACCAACTGCAGGAGCATCGTATTGGTCCCCCAGCAAAATCTCGGGGGCGGAATAAGCCAAGGACCCGCAACTCGTGGCCAACTTTTGTCCAGGAGAGAACTTGTTGCTGAAGCCGAAATCAGTCAATTTGACGAGTCCTAATCGCTTGAAGAACACCACATTCTCGGGCTTTAGGTCCCTGTGCACCACGTGGAGCTGGTGGCAATACGATATGGCCCGGATGATTTGCCGAAAGTGGCGCCTCGCAGTCGCCTCGTCCACGCCGTGCTCGTGACGCATGATGTAGTCATAGAGGTCGCCGCCGTCGCCGTATTCCAGCACCAGGTAGAGCTTCGTTTGCGTGTCGATCACCTCGTAGAGCCGGACTACGATCGGATGTTGCACCATTTTCATGCATCTGAAAGTAAATTCAATATTTATTACAGTACATGCTTCCCAGATACTGTACAGGTATTTTCAAAAAGCAGTTAGGCTTACAAAGCAGCAAAATCTCAAAACAAGACTATATCATTGAGACTACTTTTTCCATACAACAAACTTTTTCTCAAGCCCTGGGAGAAAGCCCATGGAGTATATGTTAGAACAATCACATTATAATCAAGTTCCCACTTTCAGCACAGCTAAAGTTTTAGGCATGTTTCAGACTCTTCAGGTAGAAACTTCCAGACTAAAGCAGACACAGTTTGAAATTTCTGATCCCAGATGTGACTACAGGTTCTTATACTATGTTTGCAAGCCGTTACCAATGAAAAATATCCTTACCAGTAGTTCCACAAATCATCCTTCAAGTATGAAGTTTGTGCAATTGATGGAATGCATGATTGAAGCAATTTTTTTACTTTCAGAAGATCAATCCCAAACAATGATTAAAAATCTGAGATTGTCAGGAAGGCCAGACATTGATATACTGTATTGTATAGGCAGTTCTAGTGCAAAAATTGTTTCATCATTAATTTTGAAAATATCATTGCAACAATTCATTCTGTACGGTATAAAAAAAACTTTTTTTTAATGTCCACAGAAGTTTGTTGTAAGACTTGTAACAAGATTTTACTGCATTCAATTTGGGAGATGACTTTTTGAAACAGGTTCACAATTTTGATATAAAATGAATACTGTACTTGAGGCCTGAACTCAATTTCCAAGTTAACAAATAAGTTACAGTTGGGGTACCCTTCAATTCGACCAAAATCCATTCATGGGTTAGGGTAAGATTGTGAAGTGGTAAAATTGCAAGACAACATCAAATTTAATATTTTTTTTCCACATTTAATATGACATTTTGCGTCTCTCCACAGGTTGACTTGTGGAGCAGAGGTCAAATTGCAAGTCAACCTCCCTGCGAATATTAAATTGCAGGACATTGAATTGCAAGGTTGCAAGGTGCCACGCATAGACTGAACAATTTACCACAATGAGCAAAATAGATTGACAGAAATGTTTTGGTCTTTTTATTCTCCAATATCCTGACAATGCAGCAAACAAAAACAAAAACCCCAGTAGGAAAATTTTTTTTTCCAGCAGTGTTTCCTAGACATTGGCTCACCTAATTTCCTGATACAATTGTGCCTTGGATGCGTCATCCAATCGGGTCTTGTCGATAACCTTAACGGCGACTCGTTCGCCAGTGAACACATGCCTGGCCAGCTTGACGACTGCATAGTGGCCTTTGCCCAGGGTCTCTTCCAGATCATACAACCGAGCCACTTTCCCATCCATGGCGAAGGTCGACGTTTGGCCCGTGGCGCCCAGGCCGCCACTGGCGCCACCGCGCGAGCCCATGCCACGCAGCCCCCCCGGGGGAAAAAAAAACCCAAGCGTGTTCTTACGGCAACATCTCCATTGGCACTTAATTCACTCCCGCTTCCAAATTCACCGGAATCCACTCGGAATTTCCCCTTCAGAAATGGGGAAAATAAAATACACGCCATCAGGTTTTGTAACGGTCAGAAAAGAAAACAAATTCGAATGAATGCATGTTTGAAAAGGAGCAAACCACCATTCTAATCTAAAAAATTTACGTGGACATCACAAGTGATGGACTTGGGTAAATTTTACCCTACCTCTGCAGCTGATCAATAAGACGAGACATTACTGAAGCATTGGAGGGGGTATCTTCAATCACATTAAAAAAACCCCATCACAAATGAAAACGTTCAGCCAATGGCGGTTTACTCCGATTCTCCATAACTCAAGAGAAAGAAGCGAAATGCCTAAAGAAAATACAAAATCAACACGTCCAATGTCTTAAGCACATACCCAAAAATGCGAATCACATTCAAGTTTCCACAATGAACAGATCAAATAATTCCCAGTCACACATGACCTTAGGTACCTTCCACGAGCTTCAAAAGTGTGGCAAGCACACACGCCTCGCAAACAGCTCCGATATGACAGTTGTCCAAAGAGCAAGAACAAAGAATATATAAGAGAAACCCACAGAAAAACTGTTGGGGAGCTGGTAAGGTCTTCCGCCAATCTCCGCCATGCTGAACCCGAGTGGGAAGATGACTGCAGCCAGGCAAAATAAGATCACTGCAGGGAAACAATTAATTATATTGATAAAAAAAAATGAAATTCATCGTCAGAGACAATCCAAGCTTTTCTTTTCATCCACAGTCAAATCTATTCAAGTCGGACTTCAAGGGAACAGCAAAACAATTTGAGTCAGGGAAACTGTATTTTTGTCACAAAGAAGAAAGAATGAATACAGAAATTGTAATGGTGATATTCTGGACCTTGAATTGCTTCCCAAATGAGTTGACAGGATGTTAAACTTGGAGGCAAGTGTTCATTTGCCCAACTAGGCTTCCACTTTCTTCAAAAAAAAGTCACATTTTTATGCCTTATTTCTTACCTGTGTCGATAAAATAATAGTCTTTATTTTATTTACACAGTTAAGATATTATTAATTAGGCTTTAAAAATTTGATTTATGGAGGTTTGAGAAGAAGAGCCTTCAAAGTCAGGGAAGCTATGAAAGCATAGTTTCAAAAGGAATTCAGACAGGAACACAAAAATAAGGCATATGAGAAATTCGACTAACGGAGGCTCAAGTAATCGAGTATCAACTTTAACATGCTTTCGAAAATTCATCAATTCGAAATTTCAACTCACTGGCTGCGAACCCGACCCAACGAGCGTAAGGAACAACGTTGACGTCCCAGTGAGACGACGCCAACAAAATGACGGTCGTCGTCACGCAAACGCACCCAATGAAAATGCACACCAAAGTCAACATCCATTCGGGTGTCAGATGTGGAGTGAAACACACTTGTGGTCGCTTGTGGATCGTTAAGCACGTCCACATGAGTCCTAACCTCGTAGCACCTGGTCCAAAGACACAAGGAGAGACTTCACCAGGCTACACTTCAAATCTCAAGACACACACGCTTGTATAATTAAAGCATTTCAAATTCTTCGTGATTCAGAAATCATCGAAAAATCACGTTTTGTCCCAGCCTTTATCACGCGATCGCATGCGTCAAGCCACAACCAAGCTAAATCTACGTCTCGATCATTACGTTAATGTTAATTGATTAGGTAATCTTCGAGAACTATAGCAAAACATAATCAAAATTGAGCAGAATAATCACCTCCGACGTCGGAGACAATCCAGTCAGGCATTGACAGACTCACGATCGCGAAAACGTCCGCCATAAGGAACAACGCGGCCGAAATCAACGTGAGCTTATCCATGACTTCGCACACTCGATCTGGGACAAAAGCGTAACGACTTTCACGCATACATTCTTTTCGTCACATCCATTCAAGGTATGAGAGATTATTTTCAACAACAAATCTGATTTTTATTGATCAGCCACGACGCGAACAAATTTCTACCGTAGAACCGGATGCCGTATTTTTTCCCGCCCGGTTAGAAGAGATAAGGACAGAGTTGACTATTGCACATGGACTTTATTCGTAAATGTCCTCGTGATCGGCAACGTATCGCACGATGTCCGAAGGTTTCAACAACTTCTCAGCGTCCATGTCGGGGATTTCGAAACCTGGACAGCGAAATTTCGAGAAGTTGAGAATATCGATCAAACTAACGTACTGTACGCGGTCCGGCATGACATCCCTCTTCCAACTCACCGAATTCGTCCTCAATCGCCATGATAACTTCAACGTGATCAAGAGAATCAAGGCCCAGGTCGTTCATGAAATGAGAATCCAATGAAACCTACAACAAAGATTTTACAGTGTAAAGATCAGGTGATTTCACGATTTCGAAAGATAAAGGGGGGTTAAATTAGGGGGGCGAAACTTTCCACCTTCTCGGAGTCAACCTTGTCGTACAGCTTCAAAACAAGCAAAACACGATCCTTGATCATGTTCAAGTCCATAGGCGGCTTTTCACTGTAGCTCCGCACCTGCAAACACGATTACGCAACGGTAAAAGATGAAATAAAAGAATCACCTTTTCTGCACTAATTTTGTCGAAAGCTTTGCAAACATTCAAGACTCTCTGTTCTATCTCCTCTTTCTTCAGCTTCACGGCAGTACTGTAAGCGCGGGTTTCGGGAACCTGGAATGGTTTATGTCGCATTTCACGACTTCACTACTCAGGCATCACACGGAAGAATAACTCACCGAGAAGTTACCCGGTAGAATGGCTGTGTCAAGGGGTTTCAGGAGATGGCGGATTTGCTTTTTGTGGGCACTGGCAAAGTTATAAACGCCAACCGCGGATGTTCGACACATGGTTCGGTTCAAGGCCGAAATTATGGGGAAGAATTTGGTGTGCACAGAAGAACGGAAAATGCGGCCAACCGAAGCCATAATCACTCGATTTCGAATCTACGCGCAACGATTGTACCTGGCTTGTGAAGAAAAAACACTCGTGGGGAAAAGGACATTTCAAGAACCGTCGATGATAACGGATCAGATGTTCACGAAACAATGACGGTTGTCATCACCACAAACAGTTTTCGATGAAGGCTGCAACGAAATACTTTAACGAAAAGAACCCTACTTTCCTTGGGCTGTTACGCAATGAAGGAATCACAACTTTCACAATTTAAATGGCTCTAAAAATAATTTCGGTTGGACGAAGAATTCGTTCCCGTATTTTCTCAGGACTATTTGCAACCCCGGTTAGTGCGTCTGGGCACATCAGGGCACTGAACATCTTAACGATGGGAGACTTGAAATCATGTGATAGCTGTTTCACAAATATATCTAGATGTCACTTGAACACATGAAAAAATGGATTCACAATCAGAGATCATCATACTGTACCAGCACTGTGCTGGCATGCTGATGAACGAGTACATGCTGGGTACATGAAAAGTACGTAAGCCTTTGAAAAAATCCACCCTACCCATTTCTATAGAAATATCTGAAGGAAACATGCAGGTATTGGGCTTATTGTATTGTAATTTAGGGATTGCTGCATGTATGATTCCACTGCACATTATTTAACTTAAATTGTGAGGTTAATTATATAATTTACCAGCCTTCTCATGTATGTACATCATACTGAGATGATTACAATAAAATAAGGTATCCAATTTGTCATTTTAAATGGATTGCATTTGCCAGATTTTTTTTAATGCCCCCAAAATCATGAGCACAATTTAATAACAAATACAGCAGTTTTGTTAACAGCATGGAATCAGCTTTTTGCAGTTGCCACTCTCTGCAGTGACACCTGCCCCAAAGAAGAAGCAGAAGATTGTTCTGCAGCAGTCACCAGTGTTGGCAAGACATGATGTTCAGCACCAGCAGCTGTTTTTGGTCTCCTGATACTTGATGTCCTCAGTCTGCTCTTATGTCCCATATTATTTTCTACAATGGACAATTTTCTAATGTCCACCAGAGTGTTGTCTTGAAACTCAGACTTCCCGTCACTCAGTTTCATTCCTTGAAAATACAGTAATTTAAATCAAAGTCATATCCAAGTTTTGAATTTTTTGGTTAAAAACTAAAGTTGATGACTAACTTTGAAAGCAGTGACGCAATTGATCCTTCAGTAAATCGCTCTCTTTCTTCAGAGTCTCATTTTGCTTTGTCAAAACCATAGTCTGGAGGTTCACTCTGCTGTATCTCCTGAAGAATGGCTCCAAAGCAGCAAGCAGATCATTTGCCTGCATAAAATCCACCATTGACATGATGATATGATAACTGTATAATAATGCTATAAATATTTTAAAATTTATTCTGTGAAAAAGTAACCCACCTTTTCCTTGAAGGATTCCATGAGACTTGCATGCTGGTCTTGCACCATCTCAGAGTCAATAGGCATAGAGGGAGCCACTTTCTCAGGGGCTAGATAATGAAAAGCCCTGTCATCCATGACCTCAAGCTTCCTGCATTGATACCCAAGTCTGATAATTTTATCCAGCTGCTGTTTCTTTTCAAATAATTTCTGAAATAGACAGAAGCAGCAGGGGGATTGAAATTTGAATAATCTTGTTAATTTTCACCATATGTATGAATTATACCTTTCTTAAGGCTTCAGATTCTAGTGTGACTTTCTTAGTAAGTTTCAGCCAGTGTTCCTTATCAACAGCTGTCTGGGCTTTCAGCATGTGCAAATGAGCTGTGCATTCTGTACGAGCAGTGCGCAAATCTGCCACCAAATTTGCACGATCTTCCCGCAATTGTGCCAACTCAGTTTTCAAATCAGCTGTCCAGAAAAGAAAAACACCATATAAAAAACTGCAAAACTGTAAGCAATACATTAATACCGCACATAAAATATTATAAATAAACCATATTACTGTATATGGCAGCTTATTGTTCACTACTAAAAACTTATGAAACAATTTTCATTCAAAATTCCTTTGTTATACTGTATTCAGAATACATATTGTGGCTATAATACTGCATCAGAGTCATATATTGAATACATTAATTAGTTAGAACACTAATTAAAAAAATGTTGTAAGCTGCTGTTAAAATGTAAAAAAAAAATCATCACCAATAGTTTTTGCCAAGCTCTGACACTCTCTAGTTTGCAGCTCCTGTTCAGCCGCATATTCATCATCTCTCTGTTTGCTCTCCTTGTAGACTTTCCAGCTGTCAGATAGCTGAGACTGTGACTCCTGCAATAGGGCTGCCAATTCTGAGTTTAGGGTTGCCAACTGCTCTTCAGCTTGCAAACGCAGAGAGTGGGCAAAACTTGTCTGACGAATCAGGGCAATTCTGGAGAAAAAAAGAACATTTGAATGAGGCAAAAAATCAGAAATTTTGTGGCTCCACATAATATTACAAAACCTAGTTAGACATTTTCCAATGATGAAACTGGATATTTCATGATTTTTCAATAAAAATGTAAATTTCATGGCTTAAAAACTTAAGCAGAAACTAACATACTGTAATCAGAAATTATTTCAATATACTCTCCTGTATACTGTATAAGCAACTTGAAAGGTTAAAATCAGCCTAGAAGGCCCTTGTAGGCCAATAAAAGGCTTTTTTCACTCACTGATTGTTGTGTTCCATGGCAGCCTTTTTAGTTTTCTGCTGGTGCTGCACATTTGCATCATGTGTTGCATCTGCCAAGATGGCAAGATCCCTTTCTAGACTTGGCAGCAAACTATCTTCCAGTAATTCCTTGCGCCATAAGACCTATACATCCAATCAAATAGACAGCAAGAGTCATCTGAAATTCTTTGATAATTTATCCCTTTTTTATTCACAAAGTTCTTTCAGGAAGCAACACTCTATAAACATTATACCTTGCTTCAGAGCACTTTATAAAAAAAAACATCAGATAAACTGGAATAATATCATATGAATATATTTTTGGTACCTGTATAATACAGCTATCAGAGAATTATCTTTGAGTACCACTGATGCTGTTAAGGTCTGTAAAATTTTCAGCTGGTTGACTGTATCCATCAATAAGTACAGTCAACCCCCCACACAACCGATTTAATTTGTGCAACAGACTTTATAGTCCCTTACCCTTTTTTCCCTTGTGTTGTGTGAAAAGTCTGTTATGCAAATTCAATTGCAGTATAAAAAAAAATAAAAATGTATTTGTTACCATCAATTTTAACTAACAGAAGTCTGTTAATAAGCAGATTTAGTCTTTTGTACCAGAGGGAAAACCACTGCAGAGGCAGTCTGTTTTGCAAAACTCTG
This sequence comes from Notodromas monacha, assembly GCA_905338405.1. Taxonomy (NCBI): domain Eukaryota; kingdom Metazoa; phylum Arthropoda; class Ostracoda; order Podocopida; family Cyprididae; genus Notodromas; species Notodromas monacha. Next base: position 120,784 of record CAJPEX010000269.1, read on the forward strand.
TTGCATCTTGCATGGAAGGTCTGTTCTGTGGGGGTTGACTGTATATATATATACATGATAGGGTGTATTTTTTCTGTAAAAAAAAACATGAAACTACAAAAGCTTACAGCATCAATAAATGAAGATATGATCTGTATAGCAGTTGAACCTCAATAACTCAAACCTCCCTAAGTCAAAGGCCTTTCCCCTAAAATGTCACATAAGTTGAATTTTCTGCTGTTGCCTGTTGGCTATTATTTTCTTGACACAAGAAAGAAAAAAGACAAAAAAATTCTTGACACAATGAAAATAAATTGATGCATTTTAAAAGGAATAAGTGATAGACTTTATTGGGGAGATGAAGCCCCTGGCCTCCACGTCCATCATCCTTTCAACTCATTCAAGAAGCCATTTAAGCCCCAGACTATCACCATTTAAAATTTTTGGCAATTTTTCTGTTTCCCAGGAAAAAATGGCTATACAGTGGCCCCCCGCCTAACAGACCTCCCGTGTAAGGGATTTTCGCCAAACAGACCAGCTCTGCAAGCAGTTTTTCCTCCCGCCCAACAGACAAAATCCGCCAAACAGACTTCTTTTGGTTTAAAATTAGTGTTGAAAATTGAAATTTTCAATTTTTTATGTAATTGAATTCGTGTAAAGGACTTTTTGTCTAACAGACTCGTCCCTTGCACGAATCAAGTCTGTTAGACGGGGGTTGACTGTATATTGTAGCTCAAATCTCCATGATTCAAAACCTCCATAAGTAAATTTTTTTTTGCTGGTCCCTCAAAATGTGACTTAAAAAGATTCAACTGTGTATATGTATAGATGCCAGAAAAGGTAAAGATGAAGCACCTGAACTCTATGTTGCATACGCTCATCATGACGCTTTGCTTCAGCAGCCAGCCTGGCCTCATGAGTCGCCGACAGCAACGCCCGCAGGTGTCCCAAATGCGCGCGATCTGTCATGTATTGCTGCTCCTCCGCTTCCTCCAGCTCTGTGAGTAGAGCCGCGATGACAGCATCCTTGGCCTGGCTCGCACGGCGAAACGCTGCATCCCCGAGACGCGCTTGTGTCCGCAGAGACTCCGACTTGGCGGCGCGCATCGTGCGCCGCCATTTGTCATCCAGTCGCACGTCATTCAGTCGACGGAGCTCCTCTTCCTTTTCCAACTTGGTCTGAGGCGCGCGGTCCGGTGTGTCATTATCAAAGAGCGCACGCAAGTAATAAAAAGTTTACATTCAATTTAATGACTGTACAGGTGGTACTTCGGAATTAGACCCTGATTTGTTGCCAAACTATAGGGTCAAATTGCGAGACACTGTGAAATTAAAAAAAATATGAGTACAAAAGTGCAAGAATAATGGAAAAAGGAGGTCAAATTGTGAGGCAAGCTAGTGTCAAATTGCAAGTCAACCTCCCTGCAGATTTGACCGTTTAATTTCAGGATGATCAAATTGTATGAGGTTGAATTGCAAGGTATCACCTGTATACAGCTCTGAACTTTGTGCAGCAGAGGATTTCAGGAGAAGGAGGAATACAATGCATTGAAATAAAGAAATCTGGACACATAGTTCAAGCAGTCTGGTCTAAATCAATGACATATATAGTCAGGATGACTCAGGGGATCTTAAGAGTATATAGTCTCTTATAAATTATGTAAAAAAAAAAGGATGCTGCTGATGGCTATATGATGCTGTAATTTTTTTCATTCCTCTGAACTCACAATGTTCATTTCAAAGCTATGCAGAAAAATGACTACGCAGGCTGTGACAATTACTGAATTATTGCAAAACAGTGGCCATATATAGATTTATTTTACAACACTGTATCTATCATTTATATAGAGTACATTGTCAACTGACCATCCATGAAATTTTCTGAAATTCAGGAAGAGGTTTCCTTAAAATAAAAATGAAATTACGTAAAAGTTTTTATAAAAATATTTTACAAATGAGAGAAAGGGCAACAAGATGATGTATGCATGCACATGTACAGGATCTGATCTGATGATTTTAAATAGCACATGCATTTTTCTCCTGAATAAAATAAAACGAACTTGCTGAAAATGGAAAACTCATTTGTGCAGGGTTTATTTATAGAAGTTCAATCATTTAAATTTTTTACCTTGAGAAATGTGGTCAGGAGTTCTTCCCTTCTCCTTTGCACCTCTTGCAGGGCTGCAGATTTCTTCTCTTTGACTTCAGCTCTTTCTTCCTCAGTCAGATCCTTGCTTCTTCCCTTTCCCTTCTTCTTCTTCTTAACGCCCTTCTTGCTGGACTTGTCTTCTGCTGATTTACCTTTCTTCCTTTGGGGATCATCATCATCACTAGTCACTTTTCTCATTGTTCAAGCACTGCTGTAATTATGTTTTCTTTGAAATTAATGGAGGTAACGCAAAATGTCAGTGGAGAAACGTCATGAGAGAATTTCTGTCAAGGAACTGGAGAATTCACCTGCAGGCGCGCATCTATAAGGACATTCAAGTTATTATTGATCAAACTCATTTAATGGGGAAGTTCTGATGGCATGAACCCCCTCCCCCTATATTAACAAATACACACACACAGCAGTGGAGCATTTTATTGATCCAACCAGTACACTTCCTCACCATTCCATCAATTCATACTTGAATTTGTTGTACAGTACTATACTGCTGTACACATGATCCCTTGAACCGTTTTCCATAAATGGCAGTATTCTTCCTGTATGGAGAGTTTTTTGAATATTCAAGTCACTAAATATACCCTCTTATTGCATTTTCATTTCCAAAAGATGTATGCAGCATATCTGTAGGATGTCCAGTTTTATTTTATTTTGTGGAGTGTGTTCTCTTCTGTTTTTGATTTTATTTTGCAGAGTGTGTTCTCTTCTGTTTTTTTCTTTGGTTTGTGCTTTGTTTCATGCTTTGAAGTGATTGAATGTCTTGGGGGGAGTTGGGTTGGGTGAGGAGGGGGTTTGGATGTGGGAGTCTTGGTTGTGCCTTGTGAACGCTGAAAAGCAGCAAATAAAGTTTTTCGTTCATTCATTCATTTCCAACCAAAAAGTTACAAATGACATAAATTGACTGCTGATCTGATGTAAGGCCAAGTATATATACCACTGCAGTGATGGCCTCAATATTGATGGGTTCTCCTTTTCATTTTCTGTGAAGCTCTGTGAGAAAGCACAGATAATTTCTGAGCAGTGTTACCACTGTGCTGGTTTGACATGAGCACCTGGCACAACTGCTGCTCAATCCAGTGCTCTTCCTGAGTAACTTCAGCCTTTTTGACTCTCTCATTGTTTTGAACAGCATCAGTCTTCATCCAAGGCATGATTGATTGAAGGACTGTTGGGGGTGTATTCCTCACCATGATGCAGCTGGTATTTCTGCTTGCCACAAGGGCTGTGTCACTGATCCTTCTTGGTTTCAGCCTGTAAAAGCAGGAGTCATCTTCCATTTCCTGTGGATGAGTCATTATCATGGGGCAGTTATTGCTGAGACACATGAGCTCTAAGGCAGACAGTCTTTTGTTGAGGTGTTTGCTGGTGGACTGGAGGAGATTGCTGAGAACTGCTACAGTGTGTTGAAGCTGAGACACCAGAGCCACCTGGTGCTGGTGCTCCACATTCTTTCTTCTGTTCCCTCTGGTCTTTTTTGAATATTCCTTCTGTCTCTCCTGCTTAAGCTGATCCTGAACATATTGCTCAAGCTATGAAAGTATACAATATATAGGTAAACAAATTAGTATTATAGTCAAAATTCCAACAATAGTAACCCGAGTGGGGAAATTGGTGCACACGGGGGATTTGTTCATAATTCTATACAGTGACCCTGCTGTGCACCTGAAGTCTACCAAAGTTCCTCTGTTGCACATGCATATCCCCAATGTGCACCACAATTGTGTGTTCACACCAGGATTACTCAGGGTCACATTTGTAAACAAATAAGTTACACCAAGGTTACAGTTGGTGCATTTGTGTGATGCTCATGTTATTTCACATTTGTGCACCAAGTGTAACCCTGGAGTGGTAGCAAAATTTCCTCTAAAGGAGTGCACACTTGTAACCCCAGAATATCCCATATGCACCAGTTGCGACCCTGGTGTGCACATACTGTGGTGTCACAGCAAAAATAGCTCCCCACTCAGGAATTGAAGTCTGCATGCATCAATTCTACCAACCAGGTCTGAAAAGTGTTCCTCTTGATGAGAATACTGTTTCTGAACATAACCTTGAACCTGTTTAAAAAGGGTTTCTTGCTTCTTCACAAAATGATGGCTATCTTCTTGCAGTTTTCTGAAATTTTGCTCAAATTTTGCATTTGTTGTGGCAGTCTGAGCAGCTACTTCATTGATTCTTTTCTCCAGAGCTTTGGCTTGAGCATCAATGTTGAGAACTGTTGAACATAGGTTGTCCAAACGTTTTTCAAGATTGTTTATCTGGGGATATTGTAGAGGGCGCTTTTTCAGTTCTTGATGTAGTCTCTGTACCTGAGCATCCATCTCTGTTCTCAGATCAGAAGTTGCTTGCATCAAATACTTTCTGTCTCCATTATGTTCTGTATTTATTGTCTGAGTTCCTGTAGCCATTTTGAAGGACTCTTTGACAAACTTCCTTGTTTCATATGGTTGCTGGGCCTTTGGAAATATTTCTGCTGTGGTACTGATGGTGTCTTGTGCTGTTTGGTCATTCATGGAAATGCTGGTGCTGAGATTTGAGGTCTGTGAGGCAGGAATAAGCATTTTCGGCTGTCTGAGGTCATTTTTGAAATATCTCCAAGAAGTTATAGCTGGAGCAACATCTGGATGATGAACATTCTGTTTGGTTTTAAATATTCTTTCCTTTGCTGCTGGGTCCATAGATGTCACTGAGGAGAGCTTGGGNTTTGACATCCCACAATCTGACTGTCTTGCAATAATTTAATGGTCAATATGCTGGGACATTGACTTGCAATTCAACTTCTTGCCCTAACTACAATTTGACCTGCAGAGAGACTCAAAATGTCAAATTTGGTGTAGAAAACATTGAGTTTGATATTGTTGTGCAATAATCTGACTGCTTTGCAATTCAACCCTTATACCCAGCAGCAATGGATTAAAGTCAAATTGTGGAGCACCATTTGTATGTACATTGAAAACTATGTTGTATAGGAATCTTTTACAAAGGTATTTGTTTTTATGTTGACTCCTTATTTTGCAGGCAATATTTCATTGTGTTCAATTGAAAAAAAAGTCAATAAACCCACTGCTGCAAGATACTGAGGATGAGAAACTGCTGTTGACAAGACTCATTTTCACAGCAGAACTGCTTTCCTCATTCTTATGTCCCTCAGAGGTGTCTTGAGTGTCACCATGTCTACTTATTGGAACATTGGAAAAGCCCAGTCTGAGCCTTGCTTTTCCTCTGACTCTTTTCCCAGAGTGACATGCATAAGGCGAGGCTTCCCTGATGACAGCTTTCTTGGTTTCCTTCTGGGGTGAATGAATTGAGGATTCATCAAGTGCTGTTGAAGGTTTAGGGATACCTATGAAGTTCAGACCAGCTGCTAGGTCCAATGTCTCATCTGGCAGCATAACATCAGGCTGGAATATGTTTAAAAAATGCTTATATACATAAGGAAAAACAATCAACATGAAGATTGATCTTTACAAAATCTAGCCCTTGAACATTTCTGGAGATGTCCTCATTAGTTTTAGTTAGCAGCACAGGAGCCTGCTGCTGCAAAGACAGCATGAGTTTGCTCCAGAGCCCTGAAGATCCATCTAATGAATTTTTGGATGGAGCCACATGACATTTCATTCCTGCTGATGAAGAACTTGAGCTCCAGGCATCTTTGGTGAATGATGAAGAGTGTTTTCTCTTGGCTGCATTCAGGAGAAACAACTCTGCTTTGCTTGGAACAGTGACATCTAGGTCCACTTCCACAAACTGCTCCCCAGTGCTGGACATGATCTTCACTGGTCTCTTGCAAATTTTAGCAGTGAGATTCCATGTAGATAACTCAAAAGAGGATAAATTAACCTTAACAGGTACCTTGTTGGTCTTTCTTCAGTTGGAGCATCAACTTTTTTTTTTCAGTCAGTGAGATTTTGTCCATGTCATACTGTATAGTCAACTGATAAACCCTGTTTACTTTGACAGCATCTGTGGGAAGAAAGTTGATTCAAGTTTACAGAAATAATCAAAAGCCGCATTGACTTTCCTAGCATTGGGAAGGGAGATATCTTGAGCAATTCCTAATAATTTTCAGAAAGTGGCTTCCCAAAGTTTTTCATGCAAAAACATCTGTATGCAAAATTATTTTCTGGTGATTTGAGACTTGCTATTAAAATTTGAGGGTCAGAATGTGCATGTGGTTCCCATTATTTCAAGAAATGTTTTTATTTTTTTATTCTATTGCATTTTACTTTGCCTGGAAGTATGTTGATTCTCAAACTTTAAATGAATCAAGAATAAGCTCAAAACTACTACAGAAAACACAGAAAATTGTAATCAAATTTAGTATATTTTCTTGTATCCCTGATCTCTTACCTCATTGTCACCCTGTTGTCCTTCAAATGAATACATATTTCTTTGAAACTAAAGATTTTTGAGCTCAAAAGTCCTAATTTTCCTGACCTTGAACCATCATTTACATATTACATATTGTTGACCTAATATATATGTCTAATGGTGAATTTCAGAAATAAATGTGTTGCACTGTCATGTATTTGCTGATGTATGGCATGAGTTGGATTTGAATTATGTCAGGAAATTTAGCGAATAAGCTTTGAAAATTGTATGATATTAGGGTTTTCTTAGTTATCATCCAGGATATGTGGAGTTGAAATTTCCTAAAAACTCATTTAAGGAGTGAAAAGCATCATTATTATTTCTACTTATAGAAAAGCTAACCTTGACTATAAAGGAGGAATTTATCGGTATTCACCGTTTGAAATAAAATGAAAATATTACAGTGGTATATACATCAGAGGTGTTTGATATGAGATCAAGCTGGATTATCCAGCTCATCCCACAGCTTTTACTTTTAATGATGCAATACACTTTTGAGAAGGATGCATCATGAATTTCAAAGGAATAAATAAAAACAGGGGAGATGACTCTGGGATACATAATATGTCCAGGCAGAGACAACATTGGAGCAGGAAAAAGAAGAGATAATGCCCAATGATTACACAGTCAGAATAGAGGACAAAGGGAGGAAAATAATTTCCTAATCTCTTCCATATCCCTGTCATTTTGTCATCTCCTCTCTTTTTTTCAGTCTTCATCCTTTTACCATAGGCAGAGCTTTTATTAGCCTGACTCTCTCTCTGTTTCTCCCTTCAATTTTCACCCCTCTGTTTTCTTCTCAATATCTAATCTGCAGATTCTGCATCACTCATGAGCCTTGGCTCAAAGGCCTGCTGAATGAAGAAAAAAGTGCTGTCAATTTTCTTGTGATATGGGAGACAGACATGTGAGTGCTTTTTGGTGGACATCATTCATGCATTTAAATAAAGTGCAATCAGATTACTATATTCCCCTCATGTTCATTTGGGGACTGCTGTTCTTGAATTTTAAAGAAAGCTCCCTTTTCAAATAGAAATGACTTTTGCAATTTATTCCTGAAAGTGGCACCTTGACCAAGCCCACAACAAATCCCACTCACCAATAAATGAACAAAAGTCCAGTGCCAATAAAACCAGCTGAAGGGAATAATACTGCAGGACCTGGTGCTGGTGAAATCATGGAGCTGAGGGCACATGATGAGCTGGAGGCACAATTCAGTGCTCTGAACAGGGTAGTGGACAATAACAGGCAAGAAAATAACATA